>JAHDVE020009969.1:0-19663 GCA_022606495.2 Halesus radiatus | reverse complement strand
CCATTTTGGAATTTCAAAAAAATGTATATTTATTGTATTATATATTGATTATTGACTTATTAATTGATTAACTTTATTATTATAAGTTTAGAGATATGTATTAGACACATTTTAATTGATTTAGAAAAAAAATATATAAAAATCTATTTTATATAATATAAAATAGACAATAATAATATATATATAGATAAAAAATAGTAAGGAATATGAAATGTATATAATGTCGATGATTTCTTCTGAAATTATACCAAATAAGTGTTATTTTATTATTTTTTCTAGAATTCTGATGAAAAAAAAACTAGGAATCTATAAATCTATAATGTTGATCTCAATATAATAATAAACAAGTTCGATAAATATCTGAAGTAGAGATTGTACTTTTATTGTAGGTTCGAGTTTTGTTCACTATTATTTTTTCATATTACTTTACGAATAAATCCACTTTCGGACACTTGTTACTCTAATTATTTTATATACATACTTTTTAAGAAAAAAAAAAAAAATAAGTATATAATGTAGTTAAACAAACAAATACTTAAATCTACCGACATTACCTATCACTTAGGG
This sequence comes from Halesus radiatus, assembly GCA_022606495.2. Taxonomy (NCBI): domain Eukaryota; kingdom Metazoa; phylum Arthropoda; class Insecta; order Trichoptera; family Limnephilidae; genus Halesus; species Halesus radiatus. The sequence goes on along the minus strand of JAHDVE020009969.1, from coordinate 19,096 downwards.
TTGTCTATTTTGTAAGTACATCTATCTAAGAGCAAGATAGTGGGAAATTAATCAAAATCCGACTACATACAAATGTTATTTCTAAACCTTTGACTAACGTCAGAGTATATTGCATCTTAATAAAAGGTATGTATTTATGTATTTTACACAAATGCAAAACAAAACTAAAACTAAAAATAAATAATTAAATAATACAAAAAAAGTTTAAAAATATAGACACGACCCCATTCAAAGTCTCTCACCATCACATGGTGGACAATGTAGATTTTCCCTTAATCAGAATACTGTAATTTCCCACTCCTTCAAAGACTAATGCACTTTATAATATTCAAGCGATGTCTGTTCACTGATCTTTCGAATAGAACAGCAAACAGATAGCCCAGTCCTAGAAAACTCATTAGATAAAATGCCAATATAGACAGATGTTGGGATCCAGCTCTTCTATAATGCAGAAATTTGCTTAATTTTGGGAGTATGAGCTCGCAGCTAAAGTCCTGGTTTTTGTCAGTCATATTTTTCTTTTTAAACTACCGATAGAGAGCGTCGAGTCTTCGGGCACTGTGGTCATCGCTGAACTTGAACTTCTTTACTATCAGAAGACACTACATATCTCGGTCTGTTGCTATGTCGGGGAAGTATAGGCTTAAATCTCTGCACTCATGCACTTTAATTATCTGGTGGGTTGTAAAAGTTACTTTTTTTAGATTTTTAAAGACTCTGCCCTTTCGGGATTCGACCTCCGCCTTTTCAAAGTGGTAGCATTGTACTTTGAAAAGAAAGTATGCGTCTTCTCTTTGGATTTCTCGATAGTATTGCTCGGCTTGGTGAAATTTGAGGAGTCGTTGGAGAAATATTCTGACGCCGCTGAAACCCACAGTGACAAACAAATACACTGAATAGCCCTGCATAAATACGACTAGACTATAGATCTCATTATGACTGTAGAATGGATGGAAGGCGAACAACAGACCTGTAATTCCGAGAGTCACCAACAAGTATATATTTGCCAGCAATATTCGATAGTTGCGAAGTTTAGGGAGTCGGGTCGGCTCCTTGAGGTAGGTTATTCCGCTATCTTAGTCGATGAGTTATTATCCAAATGTGACACGAAGTCTTTCTTGGAGTGTGCTCGATAATTATTCATCCTCCAGAGTGACTGCAACAAAGATTAAAATTGTTATATTATAATTATTTATTAGTGTACCTATCTTAGATTTTCTGGGAGTTCCCTCGCCTATTTCAGGATGATAGTCATCCTTGAGTTGGGAGGTTCTTAAATTGTCTTATCTGTCGCTTTCGTACTTTATTGGACGATCGAGGCTGCTGATCAACTCGAGCTACATCATTATCAATGGCTAAATTTTAATTGAAACAACAGATATCTATTTCTCAATTTATATAGTATATGTATTAAATATACTTATAAAATATATCTATAAAAAATATTCAACTAGATATAATAACAACTCTGCTTGTATTTAAAATATACTAGATCTGTGGTTTTATAAACACTACATAATACCTGTCTTCGTCGCTTCTTTTGGTTTGTATATTATTTTTTGGGTTATTAAAAAAGAAATGAAATTTGTAATAACTTTACGTTTGAGGTCTCTTCTTACTTTTATTACTTTATTATTGCTGGTGTTATTTCAAAAAAAGATAAACATATAGGAATATCTTTCGAAATCAGTGCTTGTATTGTATTGTACCAGATTTAATTAAATGTCGTTAATTAAATGTATCTCTAGCATTTAGAATGTAAGTGATATCAAAGTATAACTTCATCTAATAAAATCAAGAATAAATATTAAAGTAGATCCAAATAATTTATATCAATATAATATGAAGTTTTATATTTATCGAAATTATCACTTTAATAGATAAATATTTTTTGTGTGGGTCTGTGTGTGTTTTTTTTATTATAAATATTTTCGAAATCAACTAATTATTCTTTTAAAAAGATAGTTTTTGTTTATGAATTGGAAAGAAACGATAAGAAAATTATTCTTTCTTCTTTCATATATTTCATTTAAAAAAAAAACATACAAAGAAAAAACATATATTTTGTATAATATGAATTATTTAAAATATTCTAAAAAAAAATAAGACATATTGATAAATCATAGTATTTTTTATACAACATTTTTTTCAAATAATACATTATATATATATAAACAAAATAAGAAATAAACAAAAAACCAAATCAATATCACCAAATGAAGGGAACTATTGATCATCACAATATTGATAAACAGATTGCGCAACTCTTTGAATGCAAACCTCTTTCCTAGGCTGAAGTTAAACAGCTCTGCGAAAAGGTATTATTAACATAAAAAAGCATATCGATAAATATATATATATAATTTGTTTCTGAAAGCTATAATATTCATAATTTAGGCCAAATAAATCCTTACCGAATAATCAAATGTACAACCAGTGAAGGCTCCCGTCATCGTCTGTGGCGACATCCATGGCCAGTTTCATGATTTGATGTAACTCTTTAAGATCGGAGGAAAAATTCCTGACACCAACTATCTCTTTATGGGCGATTACGTTGACAGGGGGCATCACAGTGTGGAAACAGTTACACTGCTTCTTGCCCTCAAAGTTCGATACAGAGACAGGATTACTCTTCTGAGGGGAAACCACTAGTCTCGCCAAATCACTCAAGTCTACGGCTTCTATGATTAGTGTTCCAGAAAGTATGGAAACTCCAATGTCTGGAAAACATTGACAGACCTTTTCGATTTCCTCCCTTTGACTGCAGTAGTCGAGAGCCAGTTCTTTTGCTTGCACGGCGGTTTGTCTCCTTCTATTGAAAACCTAGATAATATCAAAGCATTGGATCGAAAGCAGGAAGTACCCCACGAAGGTCCAATGTGCGATTTGCTGTGGTCCGATCCTGACGACCGATGCGGTTGGGGTATCAACCCTCGAGGTGCCGGCTACACCTTCGGACAGGATATCGCAGAACAATTTAATCATACCAATAATTTAAAAATGATTGCAAGAGCACATCAGCTTATGATGGAGGTAATTAAAAATTATAAAAACATATTTTCTCATGCAATTTCAAAAAACTATTTATGATTTCTTAGGGTTATACGAACACTCACAACAAGAACGTGTCAACAATTTTCTCAGCTCCCAACTATTGCTACAGATGCGGCAACCAGGCCGCCATCATGGATGTGGACGAGCACCTCAAAGGGACTTACATTCAGTTCGACCCAGCCCCAAGAAAGGGTGACGAAATCCAAAAGAAGAGAGTTCCGGATTATTTCTTATGATCAATAATTATAACATTTTATCAATAAATTATTATTAGAAAATTAAGACACCCATTACCAAAAATATGTATGTAAAATTTCTTTTTTTTCAAAATATTTTCCCCAGTATAAATTTCAAAAATATAAAAAGATATAAATCGATAGAATATTTAAAAATTGTATTACGATTTTGAATCGTCTACTTTCATGAGCAATAATTAAAATCTTCACTTGTATTTCGAACCCAGATTTATGAGAACTATCAGTAAAAAATTATACAATATCTTCGACCAAACTCATAATGTTTCGGGACTAAAGATTTTTTAAAAAGCGATGTTCTTTCGAATATCCTAAAGAAATCAGCACAACGATTCCAGTCCGAGATCTACTGAAGTTATTGAGTTCGTTCTTAATTGACAATCATATTTATGCAAGATTTTACATCTATTTGAAGTAAAACCCGAATATTGCTTTCAAAAATTGGAACAAAAATTCTACTAATTTCAGGGAAGGAATTGAACTCACTAGTCCAAATGTTTTTAAAGGTGATATTTGTCACAAATATCTATAACTAACAAGATAATAAACTCAAGATTGTTTCAGATGGGAAGTCAACATAGGAATACAAGGAAAGGACGGTGCTATGCTGCGATCTGGGAAAACAGGTATTCTAATGCTTATTAATCCATTTGATCAACTATATTCGTTTGTTAGTAAAGTTATACATAAAATAGCCCTCCTTGTTTGTAAATCTAGAGAGGACTGACTTCGAAACTATGTTTCATACAGTGTTTAAACAATGGTCCGAAATTATACTGTTATTTCTAAAATATATATTTTTTAATCTCAAAAAATATTGGAGGTATAAGAATATATATTTTTTTTTTTAAAATATGAATAACATAGGAATAGAAAAATTCAACCCCTACTGATATCTATTTTTACAAAAATACTGAACATAGTTTATCAAAATAAATAAATACCAATAAATAAAGATAGGTACTCAGATTCATACGATTTTTGCGGCACATTATCAAAAAACAAATGAATCTTTCAGTACTACTGCACACTCTTTCCACCAACGGACATATTTCGCGAAAGTCTCCCCTCATTCATCTACTTAGCAAAAACGTGATAATAATTTCTGGCATCTTCACTCTCCAAGTAAAATACTATCCTTTTCAGCTCAGGATAAATAATCTGTTTCAGGCATTATATCTGCTCTTTAAATAGGACTTCCAGCGGTATTCCAAGCTCCGAACGAGGCTAGCATATCACCACCGAAGTATACTTCTACCTGCTCAAGTTGCTAAAAGCAGAAGTTAAGGCTTTGACAAGGATTGGAGTTGTAGAATTTGATTTCCAGAGTGGGAAGCTCATGAAGATCATATTTCCGATCCGAATTTCAGGATTGATTGGGCTTTTGAAAAGTATTGAAGAGCCGGGAGTCAAAGGATCGGGGTTTTATTTTTTAATATTGGTTTTCAACGAGATGACGGTACTTTTCTTCAAAGAGGTAAAGAGTTTGGATCGTTAAATATCGAGTTAGGAGTCTAGACATATTTAGAATAAATTAAAAATACGTATGTATAGGTGGATTATGTATGTGTGTTATAAAAAATAAATGTAGATTTACCAACATCGATAATGGCTACGTCTGCTCTGATGGTGTTGGGGTTTTGGTTGGTGAACTCCAGTACCAAGTTGGGAAGGTATTCGGGATTCAACAGTTAGATGCAGGTGATTTTTTATTTTTCCTGTTTGACACAGCAGACTGCTCCCATATGTAATTATGATTATTCTTACTGATTATTTTTTTTAGATATTTGATTAATTTTTCTTTTATTTTTCGTTCAATATTTGATTATTGTCATACAATAAAATATAAAATTCACATAGAATGCTACTTTTTTTTAATGTTCTGTTTGATAATTTTTTATCAAACTAGGTGTTTTTTTTTTCCTGACTAGTTTCATTTTTTCCAGCCTGAAATGTTTGACAAATTGGGGTCGTAATAAAAAAATATCGGAAACTATAAGCTTTTTGCCTAAAAATTACTTCCTATTAGATATTACACCAGATTTAACTATACATGTATAACAAAAATCATAAATGATATAAGTTATAATTGAAAAATATACATAAAAATTATAAATTTAATTGTTTACTCGAAATATATATATATATTTATATATATATAGTCACTTTTTTTAAAAAATTAAAAAGTGACTCAAAAACCAAAAAAAAATAAAATTCATTCTTATTTTCATTTTTCTTTTCATTTATTTTATCATATTATTATTACCACTCCTTGGAATGGAAAAGACCTATACCTATAATTTTAATACTTTTTTTCGCAATAAAAAAGTATTAAAAAAAAATCATTAAATCACTGAGTGAAGAAGAAGAAGAAGAAGAAAAAAAAAAGTCGTTAAATAATTAGATCACTGAGTGAAGAAAGCCAAACCAAATATAAAATAAATAAAAACAAAACCTAACCCACAAATTCAACACAACAATACCAACCCCATACCCCTAAACATACATTACCACCCCCCCCACATTATTTAACATTTATATTACCATACCCATATACCAACGGATATTTGACAAGCGAACTAAAAACTGCCGATCTGAAGTCGAAGCGACCTAAACACCGTGAACTGTTGTCTACAGTGTTGGCAGCCTAATGTCTCAATGCCTTAAAGGTTTGGTCCCGTTATGAGTTAATGAACGTCATTCATTTTAATAGAATAATCAAAGACGTTCATATTGTAAATTTATAATTAGAAGGGCATACCCTTAACAAACAATTATATTTTCAGAGCTTGATTAACAAAGTAATGTAAAAAAAACAAAGGATTTTAGTTCTCGATTAAATCTCGAGAAAAAATATCAACATCGATTTTTATTCTTTCTCCTGACAAAAAAATATAACTATTCAAATTACATCCTCATACGTAGTATTTTTATGGACTTCAGACACAGTCGGAAATCCAAAGGAGACTGCCGTTAGGCATTTTGAGAAATCTTTAGAGGTATAAATTTTATATTTTTTAGATGTATATTTGTTTCGATTTCAGGCAGATTTATTGCCTTGATTTATTTGGATGGTTTTGAAAAGTTTTCTTAATTTTTAAATTCAGAAAAATATTTTATCGTAGTACATAATTAAAACATCTTAGACTTACTTTTGCCTTCGCTGGGGTTTTTTCAGCCTAATATTAACTCTGGAGATGTTTCAGATCTGTGAGATGTGTCTGAATATTATACAACATGTTGAAGTTGATTCTACCACAGGGTCGAACTGGGAACTGTAATAATCCTTATGTTTGTCATAACAATACAAAAGTAACCCGTACTGTGGAATATTTCAAATACCTCTAACAATCTGACACATACCCAGATTTAAATATAAAGTTGAAAGAAAGGTCTCGACAACAGTTGATTTTTGTTTTAGTGGAAAAGCGAGAATTATGACAATAAAACCAATATATATATGTATCAAAATTTTTCCTATCAAAATATTTTAAAATATCGCTGGGTTTCATTTAAACAACAAATCCAAATAAATCCAAATAAATCAATCAAGTTGATAGCTCAAATCTTGCGTGAAACTTAGCCCAAAGGGAATCACCACTATCGATCGCCATGACTTAGTTTCCATTCTTGTGTGTAGACACGTTAATGGTGCGTTTAACAGTCCCCATCCAATCGTCAGGGTTGTACGTATCTTTATCCCAGAATTAAAAGATAATTTAAGTCTCGTTTTTCACAAGATTCATCTCAAATTGTTGATCCCATGTAATGTCTCCCGAATTATTTGTCGGATTTCGTTTTCCAACCAGTGTTTTGTTCTCGAATCCAACTGATTTCACAATGATATAAGGATCGTCAGTTTAATTTACGAGGCCTACATTATCTAACTGAACTGCTTTGTCGATAAAAACTGTAAGAGTTCTTGGAGATGGTAACATGGTTATTGTCCAAAGAATATGTAGATATTTATTTATTTTATTTTATAATTTTATTTATTACATTATTTTTAAACTGAAGAATTTAAAGGGAATCATATGTACATTTTTTGTATTTTTTCTCAATTGCTACAAAAAGATATGTCGAAAAAATCAAATAATTTTTAGTTATTTTTTTAATCGATTTTTCTGTTGTTTTTTATTGTTTCTATTGATTCTGTACTACGATAAATATTTTCCCCAGAACATAAAAAAATTAAAAGTTGATTTTATTGTGCTTTTTATTATTGTTTTTAATTGACCCTGTCTTACGATAAATATTTTTTCCACTATTTTTCATTTTTTTATTATTTTTTGGAAATCCAAAAGGGGGTATTGCCGTAAATGGCATTCTGATGAATCTCTTTCTCGCATTAAATCTAATCATTGGATATTTTTCATTAGCCAATCTGCACAATAGCTTTCGATGTCTAAATATACAAAAATCAAACAGTCGAAAAGATATGTCGAAAAAATCAAATAATTTTTAGTTATTTTTTTAATCTATTTCTGTTGTTTATTTTCTCCTCTGTCAAAAAATTGTATTTATTCAAAAATATCAGTTGCTGTATTTTAGGGAGGAGATTTTTAATAAAAGATCTGTCAGGACTTCAGACTCCCAAAAACCAACAGGCGAGCCATAACAAATGTTTTTTTTTATGAATCCCGATATTGTACAACGCCAATGAATATTTTTGCCAGTCCATAAAAATCATGGGTTGATTTTATTGTGCTTTTTATTATTGTTTTTCCTATTGACCCTGTACTACGATAAATAATTTTTCATCATTTTTCATTTTTTTTATTTATTTTTTGAATTGTATTTATTCAAACAATACCACCAGTCGTCGTCTATTTGCGGACTTCAGACACTGCCGGAAATTCAAAAGGATATTTGCAGTAATAGAGGCATTTTTATCACTCTCGATCGACTATAGTGAAATGAAATATTCTGTATTTTTGGAATCAAAAGCTTCGGGGATTCAGATAGTTCAATTGCCGATAAAATCAATAGAACCAGGGAGATTTAATATTTTTTATCGTAGTACGCATATAAAAATATGTTTTATTTCCTTTAATATAAAATAATGTTAATGGAAAATCTATTAATTCATAATGGGGATTAAGACATTTCACTACCAACACTGTAAACAACAGTTCGCGGTATTCAGGCTACTTCGACTTCATATCGCCCGAAACCACCGCCATTAACATATAAAAAGTCAAAGTGTAAATTATATATAAAAAGTCAAAGTGTAAATTGTGGGGTGTTTGTTTTTCGATAACCAATATCGCACAGCACTCGACAAATAAACATAAACAGGAGAATCACCAATCTAATCAACTCAAAAGACATCTCTGATTGATGATAATGACGGAATAAAACAGTTGTCCTTGGTTGCTTCACATCGTGCAATACATGTGTTTATTTGTGTAATGGATATCTATAAGTGTATATATCGGAAAAACAACATGAATAAAAGGGTGTCTATAATATAGACAGATTAACATTTTCTTCGAACAAATATTTCTGTTCGTAGTACTTTTATCTCTGTTCCTGTCTTGATAGAATACGTATTATGTATGTCAACAAATACCTGGAGTCTGGATACTTTAAGCAAATCGAGGATAATACATTTTTGCTATATACACGTCGAATTATCTATTTTCCGTACCATTCTTAAAGCAGACTTAGTTTACCCGACCCAATTAATTCATTATCAGACTTCTTTAATCCCAACCCAATTCATTATCTATTTTTCCATACGATTCTTAAAACAGACTTCTTTTATCCCAATCCAGCACAAGTAACTTTTTATTTTTTTTGGCGCAGTTGGTCGGCCACATGGAATTAATCTTTATCATTAATATATTATACATATTTATATAATTCTATTATAAATATATCGGTTTTCATTATACCAGTTCAAGTACCATTAACGGACAGTTATCAGCAATAAAAAAAAATATGCCTTTATCGCTTCGAGGCTCTACGGATTGCGCAAGAGTTACAGACTCGCACTAGGACTCTTCTCGCTGTTGCCACGTATTTAACAAATAAAAATGTAGACTCATGCCAGAGTAAAACTCTAATTAATTTCCATCATTCCCAATTAACACCGCCGCCCATTCTTTGGACCTACTTGCAGGAAACCTCCAAAGTCAACTCTTTGGGGCGGGTAAATAAGTCAAAGAAAAACTAAAAGCATGGAATGGCGCACTCGACCCTATAAACGAGGCAAACATTGAAAATCTTCTCCCACCAGACCCTGGACTTCAAAAAAAACAAGTTCCCAACAATTTGTCTAAAATGTTGCGTCTCTTGCCAATTGTAGGACCCATAATTCCGCGTCATTGACAACTTCCCACCTTCGGACCGAACACTGGTGTGATGTTGTTACCCCAGGATTCTTCGTAACTACTCCAAACCATCTCTCCGTCGCAGCATCAATTCCAATATCAAAAATCATACAATTTACATTTTGACTTTTTATATGTGTTCTTGGTGGTTCTTTCGGGAGATATGAAGTCAGCGAACATCCCTTAAAACTTTGTCCCGTTATGAGTTAATGGATTTCATTCAAATTTAATGATTGAGCATATGATTTCTTTCCGAACGAATTGCACATTGTGAAAGCTGAAGAAATTCGATTACTTGTATCATGTAATCGTTTGACATGAATCTACATAATATGACAATAGAAAACAGTGTAAGTGACATTTCATACAATATGTCAAAAAATAACATGAGAAATATTCCCTTTGCTTATTATCATATATTTTTGTAAATATAATAAAGAATTAAAAGGGACTAAGTTATCTACTATTATTACAAACTGATATATTTCTTTCCATATTTTATTTTTTTTCCAAATATGTTTATATCCCAAATTTTTTAATTCCTTTACTTTTTTTATGAAATAAATCCCATAGAATATATTTAATTCTATAAGTTATATCTGAGATAAAATTAAAAAAAAAGCCATAATAAAATTAATATAAATATAAAAACAATTTAACACAATGGGAAGACAACCACTACAGCCAATTAAATATTATCAGCCCAACTTCGAACATCTTATCAAAACAGGTTCCACCAAACATAGTGTCATCTGGAAAAACAGCATCACCGACGACGAGTATGAAGAGTATTCCAAGACACTTTCAAATGTAAACTAGTTGGAAACCGAGATTAACCATTTTTTCTTGAGGCTAAACCAACCCAATATTGTAAGGAGCGTGTATTTCCAAAATGGTTACCTTTAAGACATGTGCAACACCCATCGTAAAAGAATAAGTATATTTCTCGAGAGAATACCAGTCAGACTCACTGATGTGGCCGCAATGCCTTATCCTGATATTCTGAACTTGTATCAGTCAGTCATCGAAGGCTGCCAAACTCTTGTCAATATGTTTGGGTACTTCTTGCTCACAGAATCCATGATCGGATTTTCAGTCGATGGCGTAGTCAAAGTTTGGCATAATCCTAACTTTTCATCGATAGAGGCACTTCATTCCCTTCCTTAGAAACACCCATCGTCGAGATGTTAGCATGAATAGAGTATGCTGGATAAAATATTTTATCTAATATAAAAGAACACTGCTGGCATGAACAATAATAATGTAAAGAGCAAGAACATGAGAATCTTTTCTGAGTTATGTCGAGCAAATAAGATCACTACTTTTAAAGAAGCTTTAAAGGCGTTGAAAAGTTATGCAAATCAGATTTCAATGAACATTCCGCCTGTCCTTGAATCCGTTTTGGCTGTTATGAAAGGGAGGCTAAGTCGCAGCAACCAATCGGCTTCGCATCAATCAGGAGCTTATTCTGATTCGGTTAATATCAAGATCAGTATCAATACTGTGAATAGTAATCATTCTAGAAGTAATAGTAATAATTATTATTATTGTAATAATGCTAAAGACTATGTCTACAATACTATCGGAAAATAAAATTAAATAGTAACTTGTTCTAAATTTCAACCTCAAGAAGAAGCGACAGATTTTAATAACATCCACACAGATAAAAAACATAAAAGAATAAACTCTAACGTGACCACTAAAAAGACTTATAATTGCAAGAATATTTCGGCCCCCGAAGAGACCAAAATGGGACATTCACGAAAGAATAGTAATCCTGAAGTTCGAAATAAATTGAATGCTATGCAAGCAAATCCGTATAATCCCACCTGTTTGAATAACCACGAAGTCTTTGGTCGTACTTTTAACGGATTTTAAACTAATGTTCACCAATTTAATATTGGTTCAAATGTTATAATGCAAGCTTCCAACTTTTCTGCACAAGCTAAATAACGACCGATAGATAAGGATAGAAAATATAATTGCCTGAGTAAAAGCAGCAGCAATCATGTCGATAAAGAAACTAATCTTAGGGGATAGGTAAACGATGCAAAGTGTTGGCGTTCGAATCAAGCATATGATCAGCAATATAAGAATTATGCTTTTATTCCACCTCAACTCACATATTAACAGAACAAAGAGGTGTTTGGCGAAAAACTGGAAAGGTAGAACACCCGTGAATCAAAAACAAATTATTACTCTAAAAATGGTGGTTATGTTTAAATGAAAGACAACAGTCTGCTAAACTGTAAGCCATTTATAGGAGTAAGGGAAAAGAGGAAGGTGAGTCTGGAAGACGTATTGATATTCCAATGAAGATAAGCAGTTGGATAATTACTTTATGCGAATCTATATAAACATAATAATTAAAATATTAACATATGGTTTCTACTAATATTTTCATAGTTTGTAGTTTAGCGCAAAATATATATATATAATAATAATAATAATAATAAGCGTTTTATGGCCGTCGCCTGCATACCTCGGCCGAGACCGAATGGTATGCATTCAAATATATATATATATAAACATACACATATATTTGATAAACATCTAACAAATATAAATAGATATACTACTAAATATTACTTTTTAATATTTTTATGATTTTTTTTAGTTTAAATTTATAATAATATTTCTCAAAAAAAGTATATTCTATGCTTATTAAAATTACTTTAATTTTTTAGGGATGTTTTTTTTGGGTTTTCTAATCATATATCTATTATATCATTGCTTTATCTATTTTTAATAAATATTTTTTTAACGAATATATAATAAAAAAAATCAATTTTTGAAATACACTATTTTTCCTTAAAATAATATTTTATAAATAAAACATTAAATTAAAATATACATATAAATTGACATCACTTTATTATTACTAATAAGTAAATACTAAAATATCATCCGGAAAAACAAATGCACGAACAAAATAACGAAAATAATCTATACAACATTTACAAAGGAGTCCAGGCATGCAAGAAGAAAAGAGACGAAAAAGGTAAACAAAAACACTCCAGCATATATTTTTACTATCGATCCATCCAAGAAATTTTATTTTTTATAAAGAATTTTGTATAGGTATTCCTCCACTTGATTCTGAACCCAGATCATCCTCCTATCTCAAGAACTTCCAACAGCGGAACAAGGCCGACCACATCCAAATGATTTTCAACGACACTGACAACAGCATGGAGAGAATCCTGAACAGCTCGATGAGCCAACTCGAAAAGGTGATCCAAGGACTCGAATAGCCAGAACGCAAACCCACTATCTCTGTGCAGGAGTTACTGAAGCAGAACAGTATCCTCAAAAACAATCTCGTCAAAATGAAGAAAATAATGTATCATCTTAGTTTTTTTAAATAATAACTTGTTGTTATCTCCCCCTTCAATTTTTTAATGATGGTTTTCTTTAGAAAAGAGAAGCTCGAGGCAGGATTGACCAAACAGAGAGAGTAGCTTTGCCGAATGCTCGGCGACTACATCTCCCTCATCACAAAACTCCTCCAGGATAAGGAGGAACTCACCAACAAACTCACCACTAGAGAGTCTCAACTGAAAGAACGAGAGCAGGAGTTGCTGTCCAAACTTGAAATGGCAAAATAATCACACTCGAAACTCAAAAGAGCCTTGGAAGAGCGAGACTCAGAAATCGTCCATATAAAGGAGAAGACAAACGAATTCATGGTCAGCATCCATCAATACGAGGAAGAGGCAAGGAGAGAGCAGATGAAATTCGAGCAAATGGCCGACCGCATCAAGGAGCTCGAAGATCAGCTGTAACAACAGGAAAACACAAGGCATAACACTTTGTCTCCAAGCTTTGGCAATAATTTGAATAACAAAGTCCTAAATGTGTAATATGATGACTCGCAAAACAGTATGTAGGATAATACAAACCACTACCGCAACATCAACAACAACATTCACCGTAACCTGCCACGTCAGCAATAATCTCAGAAAGATATGAAGGCCCAGCAGTTGATAGATTTGTTGGAGAATTCTCAGGCAGAGTGCAGCAAACTGAAGTAGATTAACGAACACCTCAAATAGAGTATGGTGGCACAGAAGGCGTATTACGAGGAAAGAATAGCAGAGATAGAGAAATAAAACGAGTATGAGTTCATCGAGTACGAGAAAGCAGTCAAGGAGACCTTGGACAAAAAGGACGATTGCATCGAAAGGTTGAATCTGATAATAGAAAATCTCAGAATCAAGAAATCTCAACTCTGATCTTATCTCTAGTCTCTTGGCCTCAATTCTCGTTTTGATCATTTAGATATATATATTACTTTAACTAATTTTTTAGTTGGTTTCTAGTTTTTCCATTATTTCTTATATTTTTCCAGCTTGTCGAAATTATTGCCTTCATATTTTTAATATATTATTGACAGGTTCATAAATGTATATTTTAATTTTTGTATAACTGTTTTCTCTCAAATGATTTAGGGTATTTATATGTATATTTAACTAACTGGTTAGCTCGATCATGTGAGTGCTTCCGATTTTGTCATTTCACTCGTTCCTGCTATCATATGTTAAATATATCTGTAATTATGTCCTTAAAATTTAAAGGTTACTCGCTTTAACACTTTACAATGTTTATCTAATAATGAGCAGTTGCATATATATGTCTGGATATGCTACAGAAATTATATCTATATGTTCATTATTAATTTATTTTTTTACGTTTATTATGTAAAAATGTTTTATTTAATTAATTTTAACTTATTTCATTTTTTTGAAATTAAAAGATTTTTTTTTATAAATATTTGTATAACATATACAAAAGCCTACTACGCACATTATTAAAAATAAAACAAAAAGGAAACAGAAAAAAAAATTAACAAATATATCTAAAGAATACCATCTAAAATATGATATAAACACTTTCAATGGAAGCACCACTGCAATGGTTCAGTAACAAATAATTATCCCATCACCTTAAGCTCAAAACATATTTAATAATGCTCATAACAACACTGTATCGTTCTCTTTCTGCCTTCCGAAATTCAATTATTCTATACTGACTACCTAACAGCAAGGCAGACGCCCCTTAATTAAATATTTGGCAGAAATCAATATTTTCCCTAAACTTCAGCGATTAGTACAGTATAGAAATCGAGCGAATTAGGAACGACGGATCGATGATCCAGTATTGCCCCCAATTTAATAATAGAAAAATAAATAACAAATATTAAAATGCATTCATCTGATTTATTATTTTATTTAAAAAAATATAGTGTAACAATTGAAATCGTCAATTCAGTAGAATATCCGTGTACACCCTCGACAAGCATTAGAGCTACTCGCCGCGAAGCTCAATAACGATTATCCCATCACCGAAAAGAATAAAAAAAAGAAAAAGAAAGGCAAGAAATAGCAGGACGATTGTTCGCGAGCCGAGAAAGAAGTCAGCGCGATGATGACTAATGCGATAATGGGAGAAGAGAAATTCCAGAACATCAAAAAAACCCTCATTAAGCTTTCAGACAAGCTTGACCTTGTGGATGTCTCCTGCTTACCGGACATCGGATCTGCCGTTTACAAACTCGTCTGTGTACGACTAAATCATATTTTACCTCCTCTTTTTTCATCATAAATATACTATTATTTACTATAATTACTGAACTAAGTTTATTTTTTCTCCCTCTCTCTCTCTTAACAAAAAATATTGAATTATTGATAATATATAGAAATATATTGACTAAATAATGGAGTCAGATAGTCCTCGAATCGGAACTACCCTACTTGCCCAACTCTACCGCCAATGCAAAAGCAACATGAATTAACTGAGACAGCTTTACGACTCGCTCATTGAAAACACGTTTGAAGTAAATATTTAAAGCACGAATTAGACTTTTAAAAAAGCAACCCCCATAAAATGATATTTTGACGAATTTGTCCCTTTTTTTTACAGACAGTGGAAACAGCACAGAAGATATTTAGTTGCTTACTTTTCAGCTGCCCCAAGCTAGCTATCAGCTTGTCAGAATCCGCCAAAGAGTCGGATGATTTGCCAGCAGACCTGGAGGAACTGGCGCAACTGCTGCCAGTCGACGAAATCGAGATGATTACGACGAGGGAAGACAACAAAGACTTAGAAAGCACTGCAAACGAGGCAAATGAACTCGTCGAGGAGGAAGAAGAAAGTGTCGAGTATATGAGGGTGCTTGAAAAGATTCAAAATATGAATCTCCAACCTGATAGAATAATATGGAGAGTGGACTCAAATATAATAGAGAAGTACCAATAGAAATTAGATGCTTTGATGAAGAGAATATGAAAAAAAGAAAGATTGGCAGGAAAGTGGCAAAAAAAAAATGATGTAGTCATTTTTTGTGAAAACTGTTATATTTTGCCACATGTATTTTTTTTTTTAAAGAAAAACACTTTAAAACTCATTTAGTTCTTTTAAATATAAAAATATATATCTTTTTCTATAGATTTATATTTTTTTATTATATTACTCTTATTGCTAGTATTGGCTAGTATTGGCTAGTATTGGCTAGTATTGGTTAATCTTATTATAGTTTTTTCGATAATATAATATTTCTCAAATTTTTATTTCATCTACTAAAAATTTTTTTAATAAAATCTGATGATTTTTTTTTATTTGTTTCAGTTGATCTTCATGGTTCCAAGCCCTCCTGTTGTGTGTTCGTAGCTCCCCACTCGTCCTAAGACGATAAATGGTTGCCCTGGGTTCACTTGAGCTTGAATCTGGGATTGGCCTTGATATTGCCCAATCACCTTTACAGTTGGATTCGAATTCGGAGTCAACCTAAAATAATAAGAATTAATAAGACAAGCAATTAAAATATTGTTTAATATATTTTTTTTTTTTAATTACGATAACAAGACTGATGCTGGTTGTTGACTGTTATTGATGACAGCTGAGTAAACAAAACCTTATTTTAAAATCTCTTGATTGTACACCACTCCTGGTCGAGCTTGCTTGGCGTTTGCGAGAGCTCTGTTTAAGAACAATTGTTAATGGAAGCCGTTGACTGCCCCAATGTTCTCGATGGTACACGCAAACTCGGCATAGATTGCCAAGGTGATTTCGTAATCCATTTCCCAGCGAGGATTGAAGTTGATATTAACATAAACGATGTAATCTCCAGGCACAAGGACGTGTTTTTTGAAGAGAGTTCTATAAGCGGACTGACTCCCTTCGTAGTAGTCGAATCCGTTACCATTGGATCGACCAATATTTATAGTGGCGGTGGCGTAGTCGAAGGTTTCCTGTTCCTTGTCGGTGAAGACTCTTTCTGGAGTCTGGTTCACTTGTAGACTGTACGTCCCTTGTTTGAGAATCTTGACCTTAAAGTAAGCACCTTTGGTGTTTCCTTTTCCAACTTGTTGTGTGGAGTAAAGATAGGACGCAGTGTCACTGATCTAAGCCACACAAATCACCCTGAACTCTGTAACGAATTCGTTGTAACCCATGAAGAATATTCCATCGTTAGCATCTCTATTAAAGCCTATCTGTTTTTTGACTTCGGGTGAAATATAGTTCCATCTTTGGTCAGTATCGGACCAGGCAGAAGTGGACTCTCCTTTGCCCCAAGGGTTTCTACACTGGATGAGTCGTTCTTGTTGGCCATTTACGTTGAGCTCGATTGCAGACAATACGGAGTAAGCATGACCGAGCACGATGCCTGATACGGCCTTGTTGGTATCAGAGCCTGGTTGAGAAGAAGCAATCATAGAGTAGTTCTTATCACTGGCTTCTCTTAAATAGCGCCAGGTAGTTTCTCGGTTAAAGTCTGCGCTTTTGAATCTGATTGTTTGACAGTGTGCGCCAGTGAGATCGTGGAGTCCTTCTTCTGGGTAACCGGCTTATATCCTCTTATAAGAGCCATAGAGCTTCGCCCAGGCTTTTTCCAACAGAATTACCCAGGCTTCCTCCCCAACGGACTTGGAGAAGGCAGGACTGTTATTCATGCATGGGACAAACTCATCGAGATCGATAGTTTTCCATTTCCCTTTGTAGAGAATTTTGCAAGCATAGTATTTGCTATTGTTTTGCTGGTTGACCAAGAACAAATTGAATATTCTCTCGGGAGTCTAGGCTAAGGCGGCAAGAGCCGCCAGATAGTAACAATCTCCCAGATAGCCTTGCTTAATATCTCCGGGTTCGATCTTCTGGTCGAAGATGACAGTGTTTTTTAAAACTTCGGAGAGCCTTTTCCATTTGATGTCCCGCCATTCTTGGACATTCCCGTGTTCTCCAGTCAATGCCTTGAGGTTGGGCGCAAAGACTTCATCATTGAAAACTTGTCCCGACTGAAGAAGCATGTTTAACTTTTGCTGAATTGGAGATGGTTATAAAAATACAACTTGCTGTTCGATGAAGTTGCCAATATTATTTGCGTAGTTTCCATGGGGGTCAAATAAATCGAAATTCTGTTTTTGCTGCTGGTTTTCGACCCAGTTCCCGAACTAATTTTAACCGCCATAATATATTTACTAGATCGGTTTCTTCTTGATCTGCATGATAGGATTGACCTGGTTCTGATGCATCCACTCTGCGTAGGGGTTGTTCTACATGATTGACGGCCCGAATTGCTGTTGGTTTCCCCAGCCATTGAATTGTTCATTGCCCCTATTCTTTTGCCCCCAGGTATTTTGAGGAGGAATAGTATTTCCCATATTATTGTTATAGTCCCACCCTCCTTGATTTCCAAACTGGTTGTTGTCCTGGAAGCCTCCCTGATCAAACCCTCCTTGTTGGTTCTGTCCCCAGTTGTCTTGACCAGTTTGAAAACCGCCTTGATTAAATTGTTGCTGTTGTGGTCCTGGATTGTAATCCCATCCGCCACCAACGGGTTGCTGCATATTGGGATTCTGGATTATCGGATTTCCCCAATTATCAAATTGTTGTTGTTGAGGTTGTGGATTATAATCCCATCCTTGTCCTTGCGGCTGTTGTTAGCCAAAGCCTTGCCCTTGATGGCCCCATCCCTGATTTGGATACATTTTTTTTATTGCTAACTTGAAATTTAAATATTTATAGAATTCAGGAATTCAGTAATTTTTAAAGACTGATAAAATATGAAAGCAGTCACCACAAAAAAAAAATACAACTTTGATTAACAAATAACTTTAATAAAAAAAAAATTGAAATACTGGCCTAAAAATAATAGTACTAATCGACAAAATATCTAAATTTTAATAATATCAACTCATCAAACTAATTAATAGCAATTGATGATCAAAAAAGTAAAAATATATATTTATAAATAGAAAAATAGTCTAGTCATATTATCATTGGCCAAATTCATTTTTTAGAATATTCACCAGAACTAACGTTTTGTGTGGATATAATCACTGACTCTATCAAATATTTTGATTGAGCTCTTCGCACTCAGAACAAGTCGCACGTCTTCAATATTTCGGTCTCTCATTAATTTACTAAAAAATATGTTCATGGAACAAAATCAAA
>JAHDVE020009968.1:0-49722 GCA_022606495.2 Halesus radiatus | reverse complement strand
AATATGATTGTCACTATTTTTATTTTCCAGATTCCAACAAGAAGACATCCTCTCCTCCCTGCTGTCCCGCATCTCAGGCGGGGGCCCGGGCATCAAGCGAGCCCCCTCCTTCGTGGCCCCCGACCTGGCCAGCTCCATCCGGAGACACGTGGCCTCCATCATACGCCAGAAGAAAGGCTTTCCCTGCAAGTACATGCATGACATCACAACCTTCTGCCTTCCGGCCGGTAAGATTTAGCTCACTCGTAATCTCTGGCTAACAATATTACAGTAGATCCCCATTAATTCGAAATCGAAATTTAATTTAATACGAAATCTTCTAATGCAGCTAGGTAATTCGAAGTAAATTTGTAATAATACAACTTATCCCCGTAAAATCCAACTTTAGTAGATGATTGCCATCGCGGCCGCCCATTTAAATTCAGATAATCGAATTAAATTCCTTAAAATACTTCAGATTTCCAAGTAAATCGAAATTTTGCAGCCAATTACCATCACGGGTGGGCATTAAAATTCAAATATTCAAAGTAAATTCATTCGTAATCGAAAAATCGAGGCCCGCTTCCAGTGCGGCCGGCATGTCAAATTCAGAAATAAGAACTAAGACAGTGTATAACTGTATAAATGGAAATTTTATGCATTTTTATCTCCACGTCCGGGCTGTCAGATTCATATTTACGACATTGTATGATCTATTTTCACACAAATTGCATTTTTTTCAAATTACACGTATCAGTTGTCGTGCTCGGATCAAAATAAATTTCGAATGAATGAATTTAAAATTAAGAGTTTTTTTTTTAAATTGCCGGGGTTTGAATTAATAAGGTTCTACTATATTGCCAAGATTACTATATTACTCCACACAGCATCCCCAAAGATGATATAGGCCTTGAGGGAAATTATTTCCTCCTTGGTCTCCTGTGTGGAGTTACTGTAAAAAAAAAAAAGAAAAATACTGTTCCATGACAAAACAGAAATGTGAAGAAAAGAATAAAAAAGCATACAACCCCCCAACCTATTTTTTTTTTCGTGTTTTATTTTATCTGGTTACCTAAAAATACTACCCAAGATCCAAACTCTGAGGTCATCTTTAACTTATTGTAAATTTTAATATCAACTCCGCACATCTAATCCTTCTTTGGGGATGCTGTATAGTGTCTTTATAGGAGAGGAAGTAATAAACCTGTCTCGACAACACCTATGTTGTAGGACGGAAGAAAGACAAAAATGTGTCGAGACATTCTAGAGCTGTGCTGTTGAGCACAAGAATGAGTTGTTAAAATTGTCTATTTTCATATGGCAATTTTTAACCACCACGTGTGAATGGGATACGTAGGTGACTTACCAAGGAGATGGGTCGCCGATCCTTTTAGAAAAAGAATGTAAATATTGTATGTGAAACTTCTGAAATTGTTGCACCCTAATTCTGAATTTTAAGTGTTTTAGAGCTATTCATGTTGGTAATGAACGCTAGTTATTGACATTTTTTTTATTTTAAAATACCATGCAGTTTTTGAAGTGTGGTCATACGAAATTTCCTGTTTCAGAAATAACACATTTATTTATCACAATTGCTAAAAAAATTGGCAGTAATAATTTAAGTATTGTAGATAAGTACTACTGGCAAACACTTTCATAAGATTTGGAGATTTTCCAATATATTTATTTTGCTGTATTGCATTGTGCGTAAGCCATTTTTCTTTAAAATTTTCTTTGGATGAAATCCAAGTGACTGATGTTCATTTTGTTTTCAATTTTGACATGTTTCATATTATTTTCTTCAGATCATAACACTTTTCCGTTAATTTATCAGTACCTATTTATTTTCCTCCTTTTTGGGGTCAATTTTACAGCGTCTATGAACCGCAAACCCCTTATTGCAGTTTATTATATAATAAAATTCGAAATTTCATTACCTTGTTTTTGTTGTATACAACTTGTATTTGAACAAATTTTTAGTGGAAAGCTGACCAGCCATATTTCAGATCAACATGTATTCCACCTTCCTCTTTCCCTTCTCCTTCCCCTCCCCAATACCTTCAGCCTCACAACATTCCCCAATTGGGGATGCCATAGTCTCACTGGCTCCAGACGGTTGGCAGCAGTTGGGCCTCTAGTACGGTATTCATGTAAAAACAAAAAAAAAGTTATTTAGTGGCTATATTAATGAGCATGTGATAATATTTTGTAAACCATACAATCTTTTAGTGTTTTTTCTTAGTCTTTCTCACTGGGGGGTCCTGCGGTGAGGCCGACTAGAGTTGTTTACTTTGATATAATTTAATTAGGTGGGTCTTCTATGTCGTTTTTAGTGTTATTTTTAAGGCTGTTTCATCTTTCAGCCATTTCAGTATTTGATTTACACAAAACCACCCGATTTCCTTAGCTTTGTATCCATGCAAGAGTGGTAGATACTCTCAGTATCACCCTGGTGAAAGACTACCATTGAGAATCGAAACATTGCTTGAAATGGCTTTAGCCGTGTTTGGTGACCATACCTGATTAGCCAGGTAATCCCAACCTTCCTTTTTTCACTACACTACAGCCTCACAAAATATCACAATTGGGGATGACGTAGTCCCGCTAGCTCCGGACAGTTGAGAGTAGTTGGGACTCTTGTCCGGTATTCACATTTAAAAAAAATGCTAAACCTTACATTGTGTTGCATTTTTCTGATCCATTTTCTCACCTCTCCATATTTTATTTGTTATATTTCAGATGTTGAAGAACTACCTCAGGCGATCCAAGACCAGCTGTTCGAGGAGCTGTTGGATCGGGATGCTCAGCAACAGTTAGAAGGGGAGGCCGGAGTCATCAACTGGAGTCTGGAACTCACCGTGCGATTAGGTAAACACCCCTTTCCCTCAAAAATTTTCAAACCAAAAGACTTAAATAATATTTTAGTATTCGTTATTGACAATTCGCCTTCATAAAATAATTTGATCACTATAACACATTGTTGAAAGTGCGGCGGTACTTATTCATTAAATATTTCTCCATACCGCACTGGTAACCCCGGAAAGCCAACGGCCCTGCTTCCCGCTTGCAGAGCTGGGCTCGTCACATTAGTTTCTCAGCACCGTCCAGCTCAACACCTTCCTTCAGTGTCCTAGTACTGCATCTTCTGATATTTAAAATATTTAAGCTAGAGAGAGGGTGTATTGTATATACCCTCTTTAATTTAAATAATTAAATATCAGAAGACGCAGTACTAGAGAAACTAATGTGATGAGCCCGGCTCCGCAAGCGGGAAGCAGGGCCGCCGGCTCGCTGGGGATACCAGTACGGTATGCAGAAATATTTATTGAGTAAGCACCGCCACAAAAGTATCAGTCTTCATAACTAATTTTTAGTGTCTGAACTACGAGACAATCAAATCACAACTAGTGGCGAGAAAACAAATTGGTACCCTTGTGCAAAAAATACATTTTGTACGTCCCATCCCCAACAACAGTCATCATTATAGGTATCTTAATATCATAATATGGTTGTTGTCATCAGCTACATTTTCCTCAGAAAATAGTTAAATTATGTTTATGACCTTGCGTATAGGACTTTAATACTGCAATACCTTCTTCCAATAAAATTCCTAAGTTTGCTCTATCTTACAATATATATTATATGCTCTCCTCCTTTTACAGTCTTGGATAAACAACTTAACTAATAATTCTAGGTTCCCGCCTGTACGCCCTGTGGAATAGGTCAGCTGGCGACTGTTTACTGGACGCAGTGTTACAGGCCACATGGGGCGTGTTTGACAGAGACAACACCCTGAGGAGAGCTCTGGCCGACACCTTACATCACGCGGGAAGAGCGTAAGTCTTTTACTTGTTAACTGTGTCACGTACATAATGCAGTAACAGAGAAAACATTTTTGAATTTAACCCTCCCTTCCCTATGATGGGTATCTTCTACACGTTGCTTCTAATAACCATCAATATCTCTATAAATATAATAAATACAAGGTTAAGATTTTAGGTATTCCTCCATAATATATTTACACATTGATTTAAAAAATAATAATAATAATCAGAATTTATCGGGTATATCGGAGGTATTTTGTGAACAACATGTTTACCATTTTAGACTAATCGGACTTGTATAAAAGTACCAATGAATTTATTCAGCTGGCAATTTCACTATGACAATTACACGTTTTTAGCTGCTTTTCTCCAAATAATTTACATCGCATTATACTGCATCTTTAACCTTCCAGCTTCTACTCCCGCTGGCACGCCCAAGAGAGCCTCGAAGCAGCCCGCGCCGGGTACGCCCCCGACGAGCGGCAGCTGGAGGCAGACTGGGCACGTGCCTTGCACGCGGCGGCCCAGCCCGGTCGTTCTCTGGCACATGTACACGTCTGGGCGCTGGCCCACGTAGTGCGCCGGCCCATTCTGGTGTACGCTGTGGACGTGGTCAATTCGTTTAGGGGAGAGGCGCTGGGTTATGCGTGCTTTCAAGGTGCGTAGATTTTATGTTTTACCGTCTTACTTATTCTTTGCCAGGTCCTCTTGAATTTGGCAAATTTTTTTGATTGAAGAAAATTAAAGATCAAGCGAATTGGATGAATCATCGACACTGATTCATGTTTACAATCTGTTAAAGGTAATCTTTTAAGAAACTGAGAAAAACAGTTATAAATTAAGTGTATGAGATGTTATTGCACACAGTCCCGATCCCGGTCCCGCACAAGTGCCGACAATATAATTATATTAAAACATTATTCTAAAACTATCGCTGCGCCATACATCGCGAAAGTGGCGAAGACGTCCTACACATGAAGAAATATTCATGGATAGCAATATATTATACCAGAAGAAACTAAATAATATTATGGCAAACTTGACATGGTTAATTTTGCAAGCGGCTAAAGGTAGAACTAACGAGCAAACTGTTTTTCAAATCAATTTTTGTATCGACAAAGCCTGCACTTGTGTTACCGCCAGCGGTAAAAAGATAACCGTGTCAAGCTGTACTACACTATTTTTAAAAATCTTTTTTAAATATGTATGCACATACATGGATCATGTAATTTGCAGCAATTGAAGCAGCTACCTCTGAATTTATCACAGCCCTGATTTATCCTACTTTAAAAAAAAAAATGTTATTAACATTTTTCCCAACATCTTAGTTTTTATTTATTTGTTCAACAGGGGTGTATCTGCCGCTCCTGTGGGACCCCTCCTTCTGCTCCAAGTCCCCCATCTGCTTGGGCTACACCCGCGGCCACTTCTCTGCCCTCGTGCCTATAGAGCCCTATTCACAAGCTTCCGGAAACACGGCAGGATATATTTGCAGGCATGTACCGTAATAATAATTACATTTATAAAATAAACTCTCTTACATATGTACAGTTGTGTCTTTCGCTACTGTGGATATTGTGATTACCTGCATAAAGAAAGGTTCATTCCTTAGTGCCAACTTTTGGCCACCCTTTTTTTTTAATATGAATACCGCACAAGAGTCCCAACTGCTCCCAACCGTCTGGAGCCAGTGAGACTATGGCATTCCCAATTGGGGAATGTTGTGAAGCTGAAGGTATTGGGGAAGAGAAGTGGAAGGTGGGGAATACCTGGCTATTCAGATCTGGTCACCAAACATGGCTAAAAGCCATTTCAAGCAACGTTTCAATTCTGAATGGTGGTATTTCACCAGGGAGATACTGAGAGTATCTTCCACTCTGGAACGTGAGCAAATATAATATATATTATTATTAAAAAATTTATTGTGAAACAACACAAATTAATTAAATAAAATTTACTTGCGCACACCGGGATTTGAACCCGCGACCTTCGGATTCATAGTCGAGAGCCTTACTCCTCGACCATGGAGGCCGTCAACATCGACCTGTACAGAAAAGTTTGTAAATTTATCCAAGGCGTTTGACATAAGCATAAGAAAAACTCAATAAAATTTCCCAATAAGTGTCTCTTTCCACAACATAATTTAAAAACAATGATTTTTGGAATATTTAATAAAATTGGAATGATATGCTTTATCAGGAGGATCAAATAAAAAGTTTTAAGAAATCGGAATACACAAACCTTGTATTGAAATACCTTGTGTCCTTAGTTAGCCTTGCATCTTATACCGTATGTGTGTTGCTTCTCGCTGTAATTTTACTTTCGGTAGCCTTCCGTCTTAACGAGCATTGTACCTACTTGAATTTTAACGCAAAACTGCATTACCGTCATCTGTTGGTTTGTAGGCATTTCAAGATAATTCTGTATTCAAAAAGTTTCGTTACAATTCGCAAGGTGGCAGTTAAGATTTTGTACCAGTCATTATTTTAAATAATTTTGGTTGTGATGGGATGTATGAATTATTTTTATTTATTAACGTCCAATTTACAACTAACATGACTCGAAATTAGAAGAATAATGTAAATAATAATTATAGGATACTAAAATTGCACACACACAATGATGTATGTAACATTCTATTAATAAATTTTTTTAAATACATAACTCTTTTTTTTTACATTAACTCCACGCAGGAATTCCTGTTCAGGTAGGTATACTAAATTCATGCCCCTATTCGTATACCATATGGTGGTGTAATGGTCAGCATAGTTGCCTTCCAAGTGGTGGATCAGGTTTCGATCGTTGGCCGTGCCTATGTTTTTTTTTTTTAAATTTATCTTTTTATTTAAAAATTTTTTTTTGCTAAACTTATTTGACATATAGGAGGTTATTTTTCGAAATTCCGATTATGGTAACCTTTGACCTTTTATATCTCCAATTGCCTAGCTGATATTTTGAGGACTTTGTCAAATACAAGGTTTTATTTGTAATTTACGAGCAACTTAGTTTACTATTTAAAAAACTTTATTTTTGTTTTTTAAAACAAGGTTTTATTTAATTTTTGTTTTGCCGCATCGAAAAGCATTGGCAGCACATGATGGCCAAATAATTAATTGTTCTGCTATCCGGGCTTTCAGACATAAATGGTGGTTTAAAAATCTTCTCCAGGTAGCTTTTTTTTTAATAAACTTGACCAAACTTTCTTAATCTGCATTTAAAAAAAAACATTAAAGTTAGTGATTATAAAAAATACACCATATTTTTTTGCATATTTATTTCTTGCATGTTGAAGAAAAACCTTCAGAGCATTTATGAGGATATTCAATGTTTAAAAATATTTTCTAAAACATTCATAGGACGGTCAGAAATAGGTCATGTTTCTGATTTGATTCCGATAAATGCTAAACCTATATGAATTGTAAAAATATGTTATTAATATTTTTCTCTTAAAAAACATTATGTTTATCGTATTGCGTAATAATATTATCATTATTTCGAATTGAAAATTTATTCCTCTCTTTAATCCATCTTAATTCATAAAAATAAATTTCTATTCTTTTGAAATATCTTCCAACTCCTCTGTAATCAATGGAATTAAGTAATATATTCCATATCTTCATTGATGATTCCGCTTCACTTCTGACAATCTGTTGCCTTTTGTTTTTATTTTATTTGGAACATATATGGACCTAAGAGATATCTCCAAACAACCAATAACAACCTCGGTGAACCTTATTAAAGGGACGGCTACTGTCGAAAGAATAAGATGAACCATGGAAGATAACACAATGGGCCTTTGGGGTGAGTGCTAACGGAAGTTTAGCAGACTATCTCCAAATTAAAAATAATAATAATGATTTTTTTCTAGATCTGGTAGTACCCGTGATGAAGATGACGATGGACAGGACGAGATCTTCCTTCCCCTCACCGACTCGGAGGGGAAACTCCTGCCCGTGCACTTCCTCAACTGTGAAGAGCTGGGCCATGAGGAGGCCATCATGCAGCAGTGGATGCTGACCTGCAGCACTGGCGGGGGCCTCCTGGTGACCCGCCAGAGAACGCGGCAGAGGCCACTGCTGGTGGCGCAGATGCTCGAGGAGTGGCTCAACCATTACAGGAGGATTGCGTAAGTAGCCATTCTCGCTTACTTTCTGTATACAGTCTGTTGCTAGCCAGACAGCCACCAGGAGGCCATCATGCAGCAGTGGAAGGACTGGGGTCATCTTCTGATACCATCTTCTATCGGAGATTGGGTAATCTTCACCCTGCAGAGTTCAGCCCGTAACAACTCAACGGAACTGCATTCGTACCTTCCTCTTCTACGCCTTTCATCAATCTTTTGTTGGATTATCAGTTTGGATAATCATGCAGTGGGGAGTTACTTATAATCTCACTCGGCTCATTATGAAATATGTAGTTGTTGATGACGCCAGACCTTAATATTTTTCTACCCGCCACTTTCTGTCTAACCTCTAATGTTCCACAACCGTGAAACTCTTTATAATCCTTGATTTTTACTGTTGAACATTAATTATTATTGATCCTAAGCTTTGCCACAAAGTTCACACGCTTGATGCTAACGGTGTAAACATTAAGAACCGTGGAACTAGCCTTTAGAAACCAGGCATTCGAATTGTATACAAAGTGTTGTGAAATTTCATAAAGCTGTGGCAGTGGCATATTACTGCATGGTCAGTGCATTGGCTGACACTGACATTAATACAAAATGCAATTTGTTGAAAACTCTGCATTCTGAGTTATCTTATACAATAGAACCCCAATAATTTAAACAAAATGCATGATTTGAAATTTTTTTCTAAGCCAAATGGTTTTTTTTAATTTGTTAATTAGAAATTTCCTTTGGTCTGCCCACGAATATTGTCTGTGTAATTCGAAAAATTTAGACTTGTGCAAAATTATGTCATAGAATTTCATAAATCTGAATCTGACAAGCCAGTCATGGAGATAAATCACAGTCAAAATTCGATTTAAGCCGTTATACATCGTCCTAATTTATATTATTATTTTGTAATTCTGAGTCAGACATGCCGGCCACACCGGTAATTGGTTTCGGTTTTTATGGTAACTTGTGAATACATTGTATTTTTACAAATTTCCTTAGAATATCTGAATTTGAAGGCCCGACCGCGGTGGTAATCGGTCACGTAATTTCGATTTACACGGAAATATGACTAATTTACTTCGAATATCTGAATTTTAGGAGCCGGCCGCATCGGTTATCGACCGCGAAAATACGGTTTTCACAGAAACAAGTTTAGGATTAACTGTAAATTTAAGATAAAGATTTGAATAACAAGCTCCCTCTAGACAAACTACAAAAAAGTAGTTTATCGGGACTTTTTGCATAATATTTTTGTAAAATGTCTGAGATTTTGAATTAACGGGGTTCTACTAATAATAATAATTGGATGATTTGTATAGCACCTTTTTTGTGAAAAATCACCTCAAGGGCGCTGAAGTGGAATTTTCCAATCAAGGTGATTTTTAACAAATGGTGTGAAATTTCCCATAGTCTCGCTTTCGTTTTGTCAATTTCCATGAAACTGAGACTCTAGGACAGTGGTGCACACTTGTGGTGACGACCACAAGTTGTAATTTTGAATCAGCCGCTCAAAATAACATATTTTTTTTTTTACATATTAAAATTATAGAATTTTGTGGTTTGTCCAAATGTAGAAAAAAATCACTTTACCATTGAAATCTATTTACCATCTATTTATATATTATATATATATATATATATATATATATATATATATATATATATTTATTTATATTTCTATTTCTATTTATTTATTATTTTAAAGGATTTCATTTTATAATAACCGAAATATTTGAATTAGATAAAAATTTTGTTTGAAATTATTTTCAGAACGATAAAATCAAATTCGGCATTAAACCTAGCAAAATCTTCATCTGCAGCGCTCTGTGCATTCTATGATAAATGTGTTCAAAATTACCATTTTATTAGTAGGTTAATTACACCACCAACTGTAAAGTTAATCATGTCAAGCTGTATGTACCCTGTTCCTACGGCCCGCGAGCAAATTGAAATTGGTTAAATTGGCCCCCCACCTAAAAAGATTGTACATAACTGATCTAGGACCTTCATATCGATGTTCGGTCTACATGTTTGTATATTTATTTATTTCTCTATTTTTTCTTTGCAGACAACAAACCACAGGCCCCTTTCCTCCCAGACTCTCCACCCAGGTCCAAGAATTTTCCAGTGACGGGGAAACGGACGAAGAATGATACAAAAAATGTTAACTATCAAATACATAGTCTACGAGTAATTAATATTTCCTGAATGAAATAAAACGGTGATGTTCGTTGTACAAAGATAAAACAGAGAATATAATATAATATTATTACTAACCACAAAATATTTTTTCCGTCATCATAGTAATATGATTTTCTTATTCTTTTTAAAAAAATTGTTTTTATGTGTTTTTCTTTTTTGTTGTTTTTTTATGATTTTTTCAATGGTGCTGCTTTAATCTATCGAATCAAATGAATTCATTAATTTCTAGTTTGGTCATCGATTAGATTTTAGTTTTGTTTAGAACCCTTGTTGGAAATGATTTATTATTTGTTTGATTAATCTCATATAATTTAAACAGCCTTTTTTAACGATTTATTTATCTTATTTTTTTTAAATTGCAGCTAGAATGTTCCATTTTACAATTTACGCAACATAAAATTATTGAATTTCAGTTGGTAACAATGGCTTTCTATAATGGACAATTTTCGATCATAATTTTGTGTATATCGATTTTTTAATTATTACCACAATAATTAATATAGATTGATTAGAGAGTTGTGCATTAGAAAGCAAGTTTAAAAATAAAAATTATTGTTCAAAAACTGGAGCAATCCGCAAATCTAGTGAATGGTTATTTTTCAATATCATATTGTGTACCTGAGCGTTAGAATGAATTCGTTAATTTTCGATCAAGGAACCTTAACTAAGTAATTTGTTATTATAAAACACCAACTAATAATAATAATGATATAGGATTTTGTAGATCTAAGGTGAATTCAAACTGAATCTAAGCAGTGGCATAGCGACAGATTTGTAAGACCGGGGGTAATAAATTGTTCTAAATTTTTTTAGTTGGAAATTCTGAATCATCTCATAGATTATTTCTTTTGCGTCACTAGCAAAAATTTATGTTCCGTCCATCTAGAAAATGACGAATTCGCAAGATGCAATTGAATTGCAGATAGCAAAGATATTTAACTATTTATGTTGTACATTATTATAGATTATAGTGCATCCACAAAGTCCAGGAACGGAGAGGGTGCTAGAAAAAAAAAAACTTTTTTTTTAATGCCCTGAAAAATGGTCCCATTAAGGCCTTAGCCCACTCGCTATGCCGCTGAATCTAAGTTCATCACATGTGATTAATAAAGAATAATAATATATTTTATACATTAAATATATTATTAAAAAATAATAGTTTTATTTATTTTTATTTTCTCATTGTTTTAGATAAAAATTGTGCTTCTTAGTAAAACTCTATTCAAATATTTTTTTTTCTTTTTCTGTAGCTACCTATAAATCTTCTCTGAATATATCTTATTTTAGAATTGGGTTGAACACAATAAAAAAATAAAAATCTGCATAGTGACCAAGATTTTATAAAAATATTTAATAAACATATTATTACCATTTACTTGAAATGCCTGGTTTAAAACTGTGTAATTTCATTTTAATAATAAATTATTCGCCTTATAAAAGAAGAAATACAAATCTGCCAAACTAATAATATATAGTCTAGATGTATATTGTTATTGCTTCACTACATTTCTGGGAACTTATGCCTTGTGTTTTAAATACCATTAATATAATACATAGAGAATAATGTTCCTCATTAGATTGTGTATATAAAATACAAAATACATGTATGTAGCATAAACAAAATCATCTTTTGTCTATAAGTATTAAAAAATTGCTAAAGAAATTTTCAAATATTGTTATCTTTAAAAAATACTAACAAATTACATAATATACTCAAATTATGAGTAGAAAAAATAAAATTGATATTTTTTGTTATAGGAACATAATTGTCGGATTGTAATGCAAAACTGTCTATTTCCAAAAATCGATCTTTTCAGTAAAGCCAAAAAATGGTCGCATAAAACTAATAATAAATAATTGAAAAAAATGTATTTTATATCAACTTCGCATTGGATAAATAATATTTTTAATTATTTTATTTAGCAAACACGACTATTTCCTTTATATCCTTGTATCTGTCATTCAAAACATTGAAGTATCGAGAAGACTTTATTTATTTTATTTTTTTTAAAAGAAAGACAAATATTTCCTGGTTACAAATAACCTGACAATATTTGAAAATCTCCTACTACCATCGCAGTAAGCGGAAGATGTTGCTTGTGTCGTAAACGGAGGACTTAGCCAGCCGAGAAATTAAACTCACGACGCCTGGGTGAGACCCAAACGCGATGCCAACTCAGCCACTAACCGGTTTATTAGATCCTCTTTCTGATTCAGTTTCTAGCCAGGAAAACAACAGGAAAATTCTCTCATTCACTGTTTCCAAATTTGGCGGCTGTTAAATACATCTGTCAATTGTAGGAAAAAAAGTGCTTTTTGCAGATAAAAAAAATTCTCTCAAATTTGTATTGGAATAACATGAAAAATAGTCACTTTTTCAGAAAAGGGTACATATTGTTTGCTGGAAATAGTACGTTTTGTAAAAAAGGCTATTTTTGATACGAAAAATTAAAATAATTTTGTCGTTTTATCATAAAAATAATATCAGTCGATTCCTTAGCCTCGAGTTGCCCTGATTGCATATATATGCATAATTCAATTTTATCCATTTTGGAAATAGACTGTTTTGCATTACAGCCCCACAATTTTTGAAAATGTTTTTAACATAATACATATATAATATCAGCACTAATATGATTTTGTATTAAAATCTCCTATTTCGGTTTCTTGGAATTACATGGTTCCACTTTCATCTCATTATCTCAGTGCAGACGGAACCTTGTAATACAAAGATGCTGCTGTGTTTTAAATATTATGTGATATAAAAGGGTTTAATTGCAAAAAGTTGATAGTATTTTTTTTTTCTTCTTTAATTTAATAAATATTTTTGATTTATGATTGGTTTGTTTGATCTTAAAATGTAGTGAGACTAAATATTATATTGTTAGTTTTAAAATATTAGGGTTGATCTATGAAGATAACACATTCGATACTGTACTATACTAAACATACCTGATTTTTCGTGTTTATTTATATCTTTGACTTTAAAATATCAACTTTCGTTAAACCAGTGATTTAAAAAAAATTGTTTTGTTTGTCATAAATTTGAGTCTTCCAAAAATCGAACCTAGTTATATGTACATATTTATATTTTCACCTTGTTCCGAGTGGAAAATGCTCTGATGAGGGATCACCATTCACATTTGAAATATTGCTTTTAACGGGGAGAGGGACATCGTAGAGTTATTATTTAAAAATTGAAAATAATGATAATATTATTATGCAATACGATGAACATGGTGTTTTTAAAGAGAATTTTTTTTTTTTTTTAATTTGCATGGGCTTAGCATTTATCAAAATAAAATCAGAAATATTACACATTTCTGACCGTTCTACACATGTTTTACAAAAACATTTAAATAGTTGAATATCCTTAAAAAATGGTGTGAAGGTTTATTAAAAAAAAGAACAGTGTCTAGTTTAATTTTTTCATAAACACTATGTAACTTTAATTTTTTTTTTTTTATGCGGATTATAAATCTTTGGTTAAGTTTATTTACAAAAACGTAACGAGAAAGGATTAAAAATATTTTTCTCCACTTTAAAAATCATATTTTAAATATTTTGTAAAACATACAATAGAACGGTCAGAAAAAGTAATATTTTTGATTAGATTTTGATAAATGCTAAGCCTCTGTAAATTTATAAAATATTTAATAAATATTTTTCTATTTAAAAACATTATGTTTATCGTATTGCATAATAATACTATCAATATTTCGAAATAATAAATAATTCCGCTCCGACGTCCCTCTCGCCCTTAAAGACTTGATCTGAATACCCTGATACTTCCCAACCTTCCTCTCTCCTTCCCCTTCTACAATCGTTCATAGTTCTGCTGACTCCTAGCAGTTGCTTATCTTATATCATTCAAAAATTCTGCATCCAGTTTTGTATGTCTACCTAACCTATAAACCAAAATCGCCGTCTTAACAGTACATTAACAAGTTTTGTTATTTCTAATGTATTGGATGTGTTATGTATATTAATTTATTTAAATGTGATAGATGCGTATGGTGGAAAGCTTAACTAAAACATTGAAATCGTAGTTACAAATTCATGTCATATGCAAATGTTAAGTGTGGAATGTGGCAACAAATGAAACCGTAGTTGTAAATTCATGTCATATGCAAATGTTGAGTGTGGAATGTGGCAACAAATGAAATCATAGTTATAAATTCACGTCATATGAAATTTTTATCGGGCGAATGCGGCATCAAATGAAATTGTAATTGCAAATTCATGTCATATGCAAATTTTAAGTGTGGAGAATGTGGTAACAAATGAAATTGTAGTTATAAATTCATGTCATGCACAAAAGTTATTTTTAGAATGCGGCAACAAGTAAATTTGTAGTTTACAAATTCATGTCATATGCAAAGTTTTGGTGTGGAGAATATGACAACAAATGAAATTGTAGCTACAAATTTGTTGTTACATAGTGTGAAATTTGTAACATGCAAATTTTATGTGTGGAATGTGGCAACAAATTACATAATTTATGGTTACAAATTCATGTCATGCGAATTTTATGTGTGGAACAAATTAAACCGTGGTTATAAAATCATGTCATATTATGCAAATCGTGTGGAATTTGGAAACAAATGAAATTTTAGTTCCATATTCATCTCATGCAAATTTATATGTATGTAGAATGTGGCAACAAATGATCATAATTATGTCATCAGTGTCTAAAGACTATATTTAATTTGACCCAAAACTTATAATACAGAATATGTATTAAGGGTGCAATTGAAGTTTAAAAAAAAAAGAGTTACATAATTAGATTGTATTAATATGTAAATTTGTGTTTTATTTTTTATATTACGCTAAATCTCAAGTATAGTTACATAATACAATTTGTTGCTTATTATTTGGTATATTGGTTCTATCACGCATTTTCATTTGACTTGTTTATTTCAATCGTAACTTTGTAAATATTTCATTAATTTAATTTTCTCTGAGAATCTAATATATTTATATTTTTTTTTGTTTAGGTTAATCATTCTCTTTATAAAGTATATTTTTATTTGTGACATAGCGTATATTATATTTTTAGTTTTGGCTTGTCTATCTCACCGTGGGTACGGGTACAATATTCTGTGCACTTTAGAGCAATATATGTTATTTTATTTCACCGTTGTTAACATAATGTTATGTACATAAAATTATTATTATTAATTTATTAGTTTCATAGAAAGAATAATATACCCCGTTTGTATATCTGGCAAACCCTGTTAAACGCTAGGCATGTAAAATATGTACTTCTAAATATTATCCTAACACCCTAATGTTCTTACAGTGTGTGTTAATTAATCATTCAATTTAGATTGCCAAATATAAAAACATCAAAATATGAAAGAATAAAGCGCTTTTTTAAAATTGGAAGCTTTTAAAAGAAATTTAATATGTTCTAAGAAAATAATGGGGCATGTTGTGAAAAAGTTCGTTTATCTCCCCTTTTTGTAATGAGACTTTTTTGCACCTTTTAAATAGCATCAGTTCTTCAAAGGCGTGCATTGTCTATGTAGTTATTTGATGCTTCTGTTTGTTTTTTCTGTGGAATATTAGTTTTGGCGATTAACTGAATTTTGACAATAATTGTCGAAAAGATTTTTGGGTCTTTTTCTAGCCTCAGCAAATTGCTTGACAAAAAATCGCTCCTATAAAATTCCTTACAAATCATAACGATAATTGCATTGCACTAAAAAATTCTTGTCATTCCGATGAGTGGATAATCTTCTATAAACTCGCGATATTATATTTGGCATTCTACTAAGAACAACTCACCGCAAATCTCATATTATTAAAATACCTTTGTAGAACTTAAATTTTAAGTCCACGGCAAATAAAAAAATAAATACCCAGCATTCACAAAAGTGAAATAATATTTGTAGTAATAATACCACTATTTTCAATGTCCAACCTTTACTCAGTGACTAGAAATGAATCGCAAGGGATCACCTTTTAAACTAGGGCTGCTTGGATTTATTTGATAAAATATTTATGTGTATGTGATTAAATGTTATGCATGCAAATAATGAAATATTTGCACCTTTATATGACCATGTTAGATTTGAAATAAGCGTGTGGATAGATATTTGCTAGTCACTCAATATCCCATTCTACGGTTCTTCACCCTCTGTTATTATTCTCTATTGAAGCTGTTTTTGTTATGTTTAATCAGGAACATTGAAGGAATTATTGTTATATTTTTTCATAGAACACAATATTTGGCTTGTATGGAAAGCCCAAGTGACTTTTACAAAGTATTGAGTGAATAGGCAAAATGTGTTTCAACAAATTATGCCATCCTTTTAACTTGATCTATGCGGCTGTCGCGTGTGTGGTCCAACGACAGCTATCCCCGTAAGTGGATGTCACGTTGTGATCCATGACGTTTCACTATAACACATACATTGTATCAAAATGCCGCGTGATTTGATACATTACGTTGAGCCGGACAGCGTTGTAAAGGTTATTAAAGCCTTTTTCAGATTGGGTGTAAAAAATGCATCCTTTTATTGTTTCACTAAAAAGGTTTTTTTTTTTGTTAATTTTGCTCACACTTTTTAGGGGTGTCGAAGACTCCTCGGTGGTTTTTTAATCACGTCTGAATGTGGCTCGACTCTATTCGGTCAAGTTGATAATTTTCTTTTATTCTTCCAATGTTGTAAGCAGAGTCGTTATAACAAATTTGATAACTTATTGATTGATAACAAGATACCCAAAATATTTTTAATTCATTCATTATTGAATGTGGATCAACGAGGGTCATAAGTAAACATAAACATATTTCTAGGACTATGGATCTCTGTGGCACATGATAAAGACATAGTTCTAGGACTCTGGATCTCTATGGCACATGATAAAGTCATAGTTCTAGGGCTAGTGATAAAATGGCTTCCCGTCAACAACGTCTTGACGCCATTTTCAATGGTTTCTGCTGGTTTTGACAGCTGATATGGCAATTCATAAGTCGTCTGCAAACATGTTTGACAAGTGATCACAAAATCGTCTTTTAGGTGTGTTTAAAACATTTAAAAAGTGCCAAATAAAATTATGAACACCAAAAAATGATTGCGTATAGCGGGAAGGCTCCATAAATTATTTGAGTGTATTATTACTGTAAGTTGCTATAAATTAACTAACAAGAATTAACTAATAGTGTTGTTTATTACATTCAGACATAGTTCTAGTAATGGTACAATCAGTGGCTGAGTTGGCATCGCGTTTGGGTCTCACCCAGGCGTCGTGAGTTCAATTCCTCCGCTGGCTAAGTCCTCTACTACGATACAAGCAACATATTCCGCTTACTGTGATGGTAGTAGGAGATTTCAAAATGTTGTCAGGTTATTCGTAACCAGAGAATATTTGTCTTTTTAACAAAAAAAAAAAGAAACTGGATCTCTGTGGCACATGATAAAAACTTAGTTCTAGGACTGTAGATCACTATGGCACACGATAAAGACACGGTTCATATGTACATGTAAAATTGGGATTTTCTCCAAGTTTTGTAAAAAAGTCACTTGGATCACCTCTGTTCTTCGCCGGTTCATTTATTATGTATTAGCCTTTTAGCATCTGTTTGTTATACATTTGTATTCCCTTGTTAAGTGTATAACTGTTTAAGTCAATTTAAACCACAATACATCTCATGCTTTCCATTAATTAATATGCTTATTAGAAAATAATCCACATTTGCTCATGCTTCAAATGTTGAATAAATATTTTGAAAACTCTTTTTAAAAGTCCATTTTAAGAAGTTTGATGATTTACAAAGCTTGTTTCTAATAAGTACCCAAATGAATACTTTAATTAATTCATATAATTATGTAGAAAGTTTCCCAAATATTTTTGTAATGTTTCACTGTTTTGGTATTTTTTTCTCATTGTTCCTCGCCGTACTCTGGAACACTGGCAGCTTTGTCATAGATGCAAGTATTGAAATGACGTTTCATGCCACTTGAATTTGAACTACTTAATAAAACAATGTTATTAATTGCGTGTTTATTATTTTTTTCCCAACCACTTTACTGTAGGTCTTCAAAGAATTTAATATTTATTTAACCCTAGGAGACTAATCTCAGTCGTTTCGACTAACACTGCATGCATTTATATGTATGTGTTAACCCGTGGGGCGCACTATGAACCAACCACAGTATTCTGTTGGACGCCAACATGTCCTATGAACCCGATTCGGAATGATCTCTCAATGGATTTGAGCCCTCGACCTTTTCACCGCTGCACACATGTATGTGTAAATAAACTGTGTGCCCAGAGCTACACGCATACATGTATGTTTTAATTTTCATAGAAAATGTATGAATGCGATAAAAAGTGCAGAGTGGAAGATACCCTCAGTATCGCCCTGGTGAAAGACCACCATTCAAAATTGAAACATTGCTTGAAATGGCTTTTAACTGTGTTTAAATCTGAATAGCCAGGTATTTCCCCACCTTCCTCTTCCCCTCCCCACTACCTTCAGCCTCACAACATTCCCCAATTGGGGATGCCATAGTCTCACTATCTCCAGACGATTGGGAGCGGTTGAGACTCTTGCGGTATTCACATAAAATATCATACACCCGTAATTCTATATACCCGAATAGCGGTGAAAAGGTTAAATATGTTAGATATTATGTTAAATAAGTTTTATTTGATTGGCAAATGAATAATAAAAAAACTACCAAAAAGCTCCGGTTTTAAGCAATTTGCCAGCCAAAAATCCCAACGTTGAATGGGTTTACAAATTCCCCCATTGCGCTAGTTCTCAGTCGCCGACGAGGGCTCGCACGGAGTAACCGCGCTACGGGGATATGTACTTTCACTTTCTATATACGACACCCTTGTTAGTTTAGTCTGTGGAGAACACAACGTATATACAAATATTTTTTATGTTTTAAATTATACAGGTCGAGAAAAGAATAAATTATTACATTAATTTTCTCAAGGTTTATGTCAGCGCTAATTTTGATCTTGATAGTTTAACAGTTAATATATTTTTTTAATAAATACTATAAACTACAAACATGTTTTTATTTTTATTTAGTTCTTTTATAAAATAACAAACATTTGAAACCAACCTAAACAAAAAATACTTTTATGAGTGTCGATACAACATACATACATCTAGTACAAATGATGGAGGGAAAAAACAAAGGGATAAAACAGCTCTAACGTATCTGTCAATGCCTGATTGATGGTTTGTATAATATATTCTTCATCGAATGACCAAAAAGTTTCAAGTTGTATTAGATACAAAAATAATAAAACTGCAATGAAATGGCCACAACGTGGGGAGCGAGAAAATACAAAATTAGACAAATGTAATCCAGGGGAAGACTTGGTAGAGGAAGACGCTTCACCTCGTGGGTTCGAAACTTTTCTGATTGGTACTAGTGCAGTTCTGCGAATGTTGTTCCGGTCTGCAGTCTACAGGGTATTTGATGATAGCCACCTTCCGATAGGAGAATGCACTGGAAGAAAACAATCCATGCCCAACACGTTACACCTGAATACCCTTAGGGCCCAAAAATAAGTACTTCATTGAGCTGAGACTTGCGCAGGTATTCTTGAGCATGTGTAGAACGAATTTTACAAAAGTTTGATCAACTAACTTCAACGTGTATGACCGGCCCTACGCCCAATCCAACATTCTGAAAATTTTTGGAAGTTTATACAAGCAGCAGATAGTTTACAGGTATCAATAAAGAATGATTAATTAGTTTGATTGACATATGATAAATATACATATTGATATCATAAATACAAATTCATTCATAGGAATTAATGCTATCCAAAATAGGCAATGTGCTTTTTGTTACTTTGGGTAGCCGTTCAAAAAAAATAAATTAATTTGAAATATTATCTCAACAACATTATTTTCAAATCATAACAGAGCTATAAAATAATTATTATAAAGGTAGGATAATGCCATATTATGAATGGAACCATTACATTTTCCCTGCACTAATGAAAAAGTACTTTTTAAAAAAATTATAAAGAATGACAATGAGAACCTACCCCTTCGTAAAATTTTACATTCAAGGGCTTTATTATCCGTTCTTTGCGTTGGCGTGCCTGAAGATAATAAAAATAGCTTCTGGCGTTGTCCGATAGATGTCGCAGGGCATCCATTGTCGATTGTTTTCTTGTCAACGGCGGACAGTGACGTTTCCCCGCAGCATCTATTGATGAGTCGAGCAAACAAGTATGGGCTCGCCCATATTTCATCCTATTTGTCGAGACAGTTCGTTCGTTAGGTGACAACCGTCGTGTGTTCTCGTGACAAGGTGTTCAAATTGTGCTAATTAAACAAATAATTATAATAGTGATGTGGTGCATGTCTCTTCGTAACTGATTACACCATACCAACAAGCCATAGGAAAAATGGGTAAGTGTCCCGGCTTTAATATTTTTTCCGGTGATTTTCCCACATTTTCTCGTATTTTATAATGTAAATCGATGTTTATATATGATGTAGTAACGTATTGAGGAGGGTTTGAGGATTTTCCAGCCGATTTATGTCATAATTATTGATTTTTTTACCAGAATAAAACGCTAGGGTGCTTGGCGTGAGTCACAAGGGTTGCCAAAGCCGCTTGTCCACGATTAGACGTCTAATAAAACAAACCCAAGCCACGATCTTATTTTTTAATGTATATTTATATTAATTGCCGAAGCACGATGACTTACAACTGCACGATAAGACATCGACTAAACATTTGGTTGCGAAATATTTCCTGTAATCTTTTATTTCATTAGTGCTTCGGTGTTTTCGAGCTACATAACGATATGACGATGTTTGCCTAAGAGTATTAGTTCCATGTTGTTTGCTTTGCGAATTATTTGCACTCTAAAGCAGATGCTAAATTTTCTTCGGAAATGTATCAAATTTAATGTTGAGTAACTGTTTGCCTAATCGCTTAAGAGTAAAATAACACCTGTTTAAACTAGATTTTTCAGCATATATGCCATTAGCGTTGACATATAAATCCAATTCTTATTCGCATACCAATAAATCGAAATTATAACGCTAAAAAGATTATTTAAATCATAAATTTTATTAAATCCATGTCTCATAGGTACACGGTACAATAAATAAAACCGGGAAATCCCGACACAAACTTTTTGTGCTGTAAATAATTATTTTTACCACAAACCTTTGGAAATGTCAGTAGATCAATTTTCAAACACAATTTTTATAATTATAGCACATTCGGTGTCCACCAAACTTATGCAGCTATGTAAAATATTATTTGTAAACATAATCATCATACCGTATGCTTATGTGTCATAAATATATCAATCTATATCCCATCGATAAATATTACGGTTTTCCAAATTACAGCAATGAAAACTAAACCCATCCAAAACCCTTGATAAGAAAATGACAAAAATGAATACGGCTCATCGATTTTCACTCCTATATTAGGTTAACAAGACTTATAGTATTTTGTGTCAAGTATTGAAGGTCAAAATTATTTATTAGTAGGTACCGTCAAAATAACCCAGAAAACTACTAAAATCCAACCGGCATGCGGCAGGAAGAACGGGTAACCCAAATTAGGCCATTGTTCGTCTGAGCGTAAGGGTCAGAATGCCATCGTATTGGATTTCCTAAGTTCAAAGGACGAGTCAAAAGGGCACAAAGCTTTTCAAATTTTCTCAAGTCCAGCTTTCAGAATAATGGCAATAAACTGTTGCATCGACGAGCGGCATCCTTGTTATATTCTTAGAACAAACCTCTTACCATAAACGTTATTTTTAGAATAAGGAAGAGGCCTCTTCGTGTAAAATTGGGTGGGCGGAAATATATCGTATGTTATTTTGTCTGGGTTTTCGTCATTGTAATACATTTTTTGCACAGCTTTCGTCACTAGTGGGGAAATACGTCTGTTTTTGTCGTAGTTATTTTACTCTTAGTTCATGGACAAAGCAATAAAAAGGAAAAAGTTTTACTACTCGAAAGGATAAGAAGATATATCTATAATGCCATCGTTGTTCTTGATATTAATTATTGTAGCAGTATTTTGTTCTTGGCAAAAGAGGAGGATTTTAGAAGACAGAACAGTTTTTGAAAACAAAGCCACGTAACAAATATAAAAATATCTAGGGATCAACGTAATGCCTTTTGAACTAGTTTTGACGGCCAACAAAGTTCAGAATTTATGCGATAACTTATACCAACACAAACATAATCACACTATAAGAAAAAAAAAGAAATAAGACTTCCATTTTGAAAGAAGTCAAAATCACAGAACCTCGTTACCGCAAAGAGCGGTGAAGATCTTCTAACAAATACTGACCGATAAAAATAACAGGAAAATGTGTTTTAATTAAATTAATAATTTAATTAAGAAAGAAGTGACGAAGTATGTGAAATGTAAATGTAAATTCTTATAATTTTTAATTTTTAAATGTAGTTTGTATCTTTAATTGGTATTTTTTATTTAGTTATATTATCTTATATGTTTATATTAAATCTTATGTAACCATTGTGCGTGTACTGTTTTAAGTTAAATAAATAAACCATAGTAATCCTTTTTTATATCGCGTAAGGGTTTCATAATATTCTAAGGTGCTGTGGAACTATGCCTTTCCCATTTTTTGGGGACAGTTGAGAGGCTGAAGGAGATGGAGAAAAGGAAGGTTGTAGAGAAGTACTCGGCTATTCAGATTCAGTCACTAAACATAGTATTTTTTGGCAACGTTTCAACGGGGTGCTAATGTACTACAATATATTATTTTGATATGTGTGAAATAAAGTCGATGGTTTGGCCATTTGGAAAAAATACCGAATGGCAGGATTAATCATGGCCAAGTGGATGTCCCAATAGAAGCGACCCAGAGGCAGGTCCAGGAAGAGGTGGACTGACTGCGCGGAAGGGGGTCGGAGCAGCATGGGAAGGTCTGAGAACTGGAGATGAATGGCGAGGAAATATTTGTTGGAAAGGCCAAATTCCACCTTGTTAATGATTTATTTTTATACTAACGTATTACTGTCCAATCATAGAAAATATAATCCGAAATGAGAAAAATAAGAGTTACAGAAAAAGAACAGCACATACACAATATGAATATATGAATGAAGCAATGACAAAAATATGCATTAGACAGAATATTCAAGTCAAACCCTGAACAAGGTTTTGGTAGAGTTCATGGTGTTACACATATTAAATGATAAAACTCTTCGATATTTCCGTAAAGACTGACAAAAATCATTTAGACCGGCCCCAAAAATTTCAAGGCCCTGGCTTGAGTAAATAAGTTTCGACATTCTGGATACGGGAGAATTGTACCCATAATTAGAAGTGTTGATTGAGAAAAAGCAATTCATTGTTTCTGAGTCTACGGCATCTATAAAAACGATAGAAAATAATAATGTAAATTAACAGTTGCGACTGTTTACTTTTTATTTTCTGTGTCTGTTTAATATTTTATTGAGATTTGTTAATATTATTATCTTCTTCAATAATAAATATTACAATGATGGTTATAAGCTTCAATAAGTTGAAAAACACTGAAAATAACTAGAGTTTTAAAATGTGGACCCTTTTTTTTTCATAGCAACAAATTTCGTGACAGATTCATAGCGTAAATTCGTGATGTTCGTGCATTTCGTTGCAAGCTAACCTCCTACAAGATTATTAGAGGCCTCGCTAAGGAGGTTCCACATACAAATAATGAATACAGATTTGTTTCAATGTGAATGAGGCAAGGAGGGTGTAGACTATTGATGGGTAAATTCCCGGGAATTTATTTTTGGGGAATTTTCCCCAACATGGGAACATTGCTGGAATTTTCATCTTTACGGTGAAAATCATATTAACAATAAAAAATATAAAGTACAATGTAATGCCTTTTTATACTAACCGATTCATTATCCCGCATACAAAATAATATAACGCTCTCATTACCGTGAAGTTAACTGCTGTTATTTAGAGGAACGGCTGCGCTGCCTGTTTCATATATAACTTAATTTTGGATTTGAGGCCAAAATACCCATCCAAACTGAATGATATATATATATATATATATTTATTTTTTAAATTAAAGGTTTAGTAAATATCTAGTACGGATGAGAAGTATTTTATTTATTTTTGTTTTAAATTATTAAAAATAGGCCATGAAAAAAATCTTTATTTTAGATGCAACTTAGATAATTATATGCGGGTTTATCGTATTTAAAAAAAAAATTATCCTATTTGCTATGTAAATATGATTACGGAAATAAAAATCCAAAAACGAAACATTTATAAAAAATAACGTTTTTTCTAGTCGATATTTTTAATTATGTATGGCAAATTTGTGTTCCTACTTAAATTGGTCGTTTTTAATTTAATTTAAAGTCCGCCATAATGCCTTTTTTATTTTTTTTTTTAAATATTTTATGTTTCATTGTATTTTCAAAATAGACCGGTTAAAACTTTTTTTTAAATCTCCGTTAGACCCCAAATAATTGTTAAAGGTGCCTCTAAAATCGCGAAAAATCAATTCCTTTAATGGTCTATATTTCATAACGTAAAACAATAAAAAAACTTCTAATCCGTGCTTGATGTTTACTATATTTTTTGGTGAAAAAAGGGTCATTATGTTTAGGTGAGTATTTTGGCCTCAAATCCAAAATTAAGTTTTGTATGAAACAGGCCGCGCAGCCGTTCCTCTTATTGAAAATTCACTATCAAATACTATACCTTATTATTTTATCGGTGCATTATAATAAATCGTACGTCAAGGCGATATCAATTTTATGAAATATTCCGTTGAACAAATCACGTTTTGGGCATACTGAGGACAGAACTATGATGACACGGTACATACAATGACCGGAGCGGCAGTACTGCAGAGTGCAGCACTGTCATTCGATTTACGAATAAAGAACACCAGTCCATTTTTTAAATTTATATTTTGACAATAATGACGTTCAAACATAAATTCCAGTATATTTAGTTTTTTTTCTGAAGTTTTTTCATAATTA
Organism: Halesus radiatus; assembly: GCA_022606495.2. Classification (NCBI taxonomy): domain Eukaryota; kingdom Metazoa; phylum Arthropoda; class Insecta; order Trichoptera; family Limnephilidae; genus Halesus; species Halesus radiatus. Next base: position 24,611 of record JAHDVE020009968.1, on the reverse strand, counting down.
AAATAATGTTCAAAGTTTCAATTTTTCAAAGCCCGTCAAAGCGCTCCAAATCTATGGCTTGTCGATTCTGATCAATTTTGAGATTGGAATGTCAAATGTCAAAACAAGGATGAGCTTTACCGTACATAATTTTAGATTCTATTCAAAGTAAACCAAAACTAAACATAAGTAATAAAATTATGTACCCTTTTACGTTATGACTCTAAGAATAATAATAGTACTGAGCATTAACATTATCATAATATCCATATTGATAATTGGTTTGCTCATGAATACTCTAATTTCTTTCATCAGTAATAGTTTTTTTTATATTGAACAACAATTATAGAGCTTTAAGTCACCCAAATAAAGTTTTAATTTCACCAAAACTAAAATAAAACACATATTTAAATCACAAAATAAAATCGAAAAATAAAAATTTCCATGCTAATCCAAAAACAGAATGAATGTCTGACGTCAGATGTTTCAAATTCAATGGTACGAACATAAAGTGTTTTGATGAGATGATTATTTTTTCACTTTTAAATAATGATTTATAAATTCTACGCATAATTATATATAATATAAGTTATTATATATTCAGAATCGGCGTTTTCTGATCTATATGAATATATATTTTTAAAGCCATTATATTTTTCATTGGAGTTCCTTATTGTCTCGTGTGATTTCACGAGACCCGATTGTATACTTTTTATCTTTATATTAAGTTCACTTTGAAAGCTCGTAACTTCGTTATTTTTGGAAATATTGTAGAACTAATTTTACTGTCCTTAGGAACTCTTATTAAATACATTTTCATAAATAAAAAAAAATCAGTGGTGTAATTTTAGAACTGCTACTGGAATATTATTAAAAATAGTGTCCTAAAAACATATTTAAAAATAAAAAAAATTCAAAATTTAAAAACAAAAAAGTCCCGATAAACTACTTATTAATAGTTTGACTAACGAGTGCTTGTCATTCAATACCTTATAATAAATTAAATTTACAGTTTAAGTCTAATATAAAATAAAAGCATATGTAACGAACTAAAATCTTTAAAACATAAATATTTCACATTAATCTTACTCAAAAATATTCTAACTTATATCTATAAAAAAATGAAATCATAAATGACAACAATACTAATACGAAAATATATTCTAAAGCCTTTTATGTCGTGTTTTTTCTTTATCAGTATTACGGACCAAGTCATTAATTGGACAGGCATTATTCGTAATGCTCAGATAAGTCGGTCAGTAATAAATGTACAGAATGTCTATATACATTATTACATTGTGAGGTCCTGCCATTTAGAGTTTCCGTTGTAGCCTCTGTTGCATACTGCAGTGGTGTAAAATGTGCAGTGAATTTTTTTAGATAGTAATTTTATTAAGGGCCAGCAATCGAAATTAATAATGATAATAATAGGATGATTTGTATAGCCCCGTTTTTATGAAAAATCACCTCAAATGGCCATAAACATCACTTGGCATGCAATTAGCTAACTCAAGCAATATCACAAATGATTTATCTGTAATTTATATACGGTTTTTCAAAAGACAAAAATCCTCGAACTGTAATCTTTAAATTCAATAAATATATCCTAAAATGTCTGAAAATAGGTGCAGTTTGAAAACCAGCGAAAGCAATTTTGATCGTTTTATCTGATATTCCAGTACGTATTTTATATAGAATTTAAAAGTTTACAATTTGAGGATTATTTTCTTTTGAAACCTTATACATTTTCCTAATTACCCGTATAAATTTTACAGATACATCGTTCGTAGTATTTCTTGGGTTAGCAACCTGCAAAGTGTGTATTTTTGGGTGCTGAACGTTGACATATTCCGTTAATTATTGTTCAACGGAATAAATGAACGTACAATTAAAATCATGGAGAAAATACGTTTTCTTTCATTATCTTTAATTAATTGCTATGGTTCGTTTTTCTTAGGGTACGCACAGCTTTTCAGCCTTTATGGACTGCACGCCATTTTGTCGTTTATGCATCCCCATTTGGAAAATTCTGAGAAGCTTAAAGAAGCAAGGAAAGGATGGAAACGGTGATGGGGATTGGCTGGCTATTCAGATCTGGTCACCAAAACCATTTCAAGCATCCTAACTAACTAACCATCACGCCGTTTTACCTCGGGGGTAGGCAGAGAAGGTGAACCGCTACACAACTCTTGGCACGTGCTCTTTTATTAATTCAGATACATGTATCATCTCACATTCTTCCGTTATTCTGATTTTTTTTACTTTCACATCGTGAAATGTGTAATCCAATATCGTTTATTTTTCTACTATGTTTTTGCGAACGAACTTACGATTTTGACTCCTCTGTGTATTTTAACTTAGCGGTCGCTCAAATAGATTGATGAAAGAAAACATCAAATCCAATTAACATTCCGAGATTAGATACGTCTTTAATTTATGGGAATAACTTACCGAAGCTTATAAATCTAATTCACCGATACCTTATTTTTTTTCCTTTGTCTTTTTCCGTTTCATTTGAGATTTGTTAATGTTATCTTCTTTAATGATAAAACTAAATTATTTCCAGAAAAAGCATAAATTCTGTGCTATAATATTGTATAACGCCCTTCCAAATGATATTAAAAATACCATGTAGATACAAATGTTCTAAAACAACATCAAAATATGTCTAAGTAAACATGAAGTTGAAAAGACAACTACGTATCAGTAACACAACAACCTGCAGTCCGCATCGGAACAGGAATCCCTAGTGAGGAGAACTGTGAATATATTGAAATTTACTTATACTTTACAAAGTAACATGATATAATAAATTAATTTATCTTGAATAATCTTTAATAAAAATATAAAATAAAAAGCCCCCCTGAAAGTCCATTATAATAAACAATAAAATAGTATTTATCACGGCCAAAACAACCCTTCAAAATCTACACTTAAACTTTACGAATAAAAGAAACATTATTCAGATCCGCACACTTAACTTTGCCCTCGAGGCTTCGCCACTGCAGACGTTATACGGATACGACAAATATTCATTCATTAGTTCCCCTTTGTCCGCCTGCATAGCTAAGTATGTCGGGCTGTGATGAACTACGAGGTATTCGCAACTGGATATCCCGAAAATAAAATTTATCGACGGCCTTATTCTCGTGAAATCCGATATCCCACCTGACGTCTGTGCACCCGGTGACGGTCAGATGCCGACAGGTACGTAAATCGATAGGCCCTGTCAATTATATCGCCAGTACAGGTATGTAAGGCGATACCCACCCGTGTGCGAATAGCGGTGTTCACTGCTCACTGCATATCCCGGCGAGAATGAGCGGGCAGGTCGTGCGTGATTGGATATGAAAGGCTGTCTAAGTGTGGTTGCGGAAACCTTTGAAATCTTAAAAAAATATATATTAATTGGGTTAGGTTGAATAAGGTTTTCGGGCTAGTTTTTTTTCCTTCCGTATTTTTTTAATGACTTTATATCACTTTAAAAGTGTGCCGATTCATACCAGTGTTTAATTAAGGTCTATTTCACATATATTCATATCTACCATCACCGCGCAGTGCAGAACAGTACAACATTAGTTGCCCACATTATCTATGAACACATTCATATTACAGCGTAACATATCCGCACATGCACGGGCCAGCACCGGCCAAGATTGTCGGCTAGAATATTTTGTCGTGCTGGTGGCCGCTTGTGACGTCTGCGCCTGCGCAGTTAGTATGAACACATACCGTTAGCACCGCCATCTTCGACAGTTGGCGTTATTAGACGCAGATATTGGTAAAACCGAGAAGATGGATAACGATAAAGTGACCGAATTGGTCAGGGAATTTAGGTTATAAAATAATAATAATAAATATGGGAATAGGATTATGAAATCTTCAAACATATTGTGTCGAACGCTTCGCTCAGTTGATAGTACAGTCCACAGTACAGTAATATGAATACTCGCGTCTGTGCTGTGCCTGTACTGTTCTGCTCTGTGCGGTGCTGGTAGATGTGAATGAACCTTTAACCGGTCACCGTTTTCAGAAACAACATTTGGTCATGTACCCCTATTAAATTAATTTATTTAATTTGTTCATAAATTTAGAATTTTTTTAAAATTTAAAATATCAATTACGGGACGCACAAAGAAAGTGCCGCAGGGAAAAATAATTTTAGGCCCGGGGTCAATAAATGAATGCTGTTATTTTTATTTAACCAAGTGGGCCGCATGATATTGGCTCGTTGGCCGCGGGTTGTGCATCACTGCCCTGGGTTAGCAATCTAGTAATCTATTTAGTAGAAACTTAACGGAATGAAGTAGAAATAAGATCCCTCAGACGTATGTGTAGTAAAACCATGTTTGACGGCCTCCGTGTTTGAGGGGTTACGATTCTCGGCTACGAATCCGGAGGTCGCGGGTTCAAGTCCCGTGCGCAAGTCAATTGATTAATTAATAATATAAAGTATATTTGCGGCACGTTGCAGAGTGGTAGATACTTTCAGTATCGCCCTGGTGAAATACCACTATTCAAAATCGACACGTTGCTTGAAATGACTTTAGACGTGTTTGGTAACCAGATCTGAATAACCAGGTACTTCCCTGGCTTCCTCTTACCTATCTTCTTCCACTCCCCACTACCTTCAGCCTCCCAACATATTCCAATTGGGGATGCCATAGTCTCACATACTCCATACCAATGGCGTGCATTGCCCTATGACCAAAGGTAGGCTGTGCGCAATTCGGGTATGAATATGCATTGAATATTTGAAAATGGCATTTTTATTATAATATTCCATGGATCGTTGTAGCCAACTGATTAAATGTGCGTAAAAGTTTATTTTTTCTTTTCTATGGTTTGTTTTTCTTAGGATGCGCAACGTGCTTTCCAATCTTTGTGGATTTTACGCCACTGCTCCATACGGTTGGGAGCAGTTGGAACTATAGTGCAGTGTTCTAATTTAAAAAAATGATCGAATTAAGTTTTGAGGAGATTTAAAAAATACAAAGCCGTTGTCACCTATTGACCGAGATTAAGAAAGGGCGCTTATGGGGTTTGGACTTGCAGATCAAATGGACGGATAAAAGGGGTGTAAGAAGAAATCGCGGGCGTTCCAGGACAACATGTCACTATCAAGATTATCAATAATAACATAAAAGTACATCGGTCGATGTATGAATGTAGATGGAGTAAGGAGTGTGTGTCAGAACAGACCTTTGTGACGTTTCATTCTTTGCCCACCCTTAGAGCATAATGTCGTGACGGTTAGTTATTTTTTATCTTCCTCGTTTTGTCGATTTATTTATGTACCCCTTATTACAGCTAGGGGAAGTTGAAAAAAAATTCATATACCTATAATAAATTCTACCGCTGGGAGCTCCATTATATTCTCTCTCTCCATTACACGTGTCTTCTGTGAAATAAAGGGAGAGGTTACGACGAACCTATCAGCGGTACGCATTACGGTACCTACTCGCAAGGGCGCCAAGTTGTCCGCCCCGCTCAACCTTCCCCAACCTCCTCTCCCTCCTGGCTTTACTTTACCTACCCTAATAAAATAACAGAAGGGTGCGGCCTAGGGGGGTGAAACTCGCACACAAACATACAGATTGACATAGTTAACTTTTGCAGACGGCCTAGAGAAGAAATAAAGACGCCATGTTTATGTTATTCTGATGCCAAAATATTTTTATTAGTGTAAAAAAATTGTTTTTATGATATAACACTTGTTATGTCTTCGATCCATCCATTTGGTAAACGCAGGGTGTTGCAGATTGTCAAAGTGGACCAAAATGTTGGACGCTGCGACCGTTTAAATAATTGGACTATTTCTATAGCGCCGCTTTTGTGAAAAATCACCTCAGGGGCGCTGTACAAATATTACTTCCTATTCTTATATTACGTCTATTCTACGAATTTATTATTATTATTTTTTTTTTTACATTTATTTTCTCTTTTTGGACAGGCTATGATTACACATTATTTATAGACCATATAAAGAGATGCAGTTAAATTATCAAAACTAAATTTAACGTTAAATTGAAGAAAAAAAGAAGCTAACTGTATTTATTCCTTACGATATATCGCTAATACAAATGATAGAGTGATTGTTTCCATTATATTCAAGAATGTATTAAAGCTAAGACAAGATTTGACCGGTAGCTCAGGTCAAAGTCGTGCTTGTTGAGGAACTTGGCCACTATCTCAATGACAAAGGTAAAGGCTCATTCTCGCCCCAGCTGGCGGTGCCCTTGTTGGGGTCGGACCACAGCAGGTCGGTCGACAGCAGGTCGCAGAGCATCCCACTTCCCGGTTGTATACAATATTTTTTACAACCACCGTAGCCCGAATAGCCGTTTCTTTTACTTTTGGCACTTCACTATAACATGTGGTAAGGGCCTTCGACCGACCGCCAGATGTGACCGATGTCCGATGCGTTAATTCGGAAGAACGAAGCAGATTTCAACTCAAAATATTTGGATTTTTATTATAAACTTGATTTAAGCTCGAAACGACAGCACTAAAATTATGTAATTTTTATAAATGTAACTTAAAAATTATTGCGGTTATTTTATGCTATTTTTACACCGGGAAAATTAAGAACTTCCCAATATAGCCAAGATAAACCAGGAGCGACTATAAAACGCAGCCGGCAGCCACGAGGGCGCCTAGACTAGTAGGTAATATCACAAAAAAATGGGAATGATACAGAACTATTCCTCTTGCACTTTGTTACCATCTGGTTAGAATTTTTTGGGTGCGATTTTAACCTTTAGTTCTTGGAATTATGTATGAAAGGGAAATTATAATCGTTTGCGTTAATAAGCCTCTTGCCGTTTTCCAAACACGCGCCTGTCACGGACCTGACAAAAAATGACAGTAGATGTTTTGCGAGAGAAACATGCAATTTTTTATAGGTTGTGGTACCTTTTAATGGCTTGAAATAAAACTAAATATGTTACGCATCATAAGAAATAACAGGTTTGAGGTTAGAAATTATTATTAGTTATCATTAGAAACCCTCCGCTTCCAGAATAACTGAAGAAATAATCACCAAAGTCCCAATGACATTGTCGTATTATTCAAGGGCGATTTTTACGTAGACAAATTCGTTAAAATTGCTATGAATTTTCAAGCAAAAACTTTCAAGTAGTCGCAATAAACAAATATAATAATATTACGGGCAAAATGAACACTGTAAACAGCGAAATTATAAGCCGTGAGAAATATTAAGAGCGGAAAAAACTTATCTAGTTAAGTTGGGCTCAAAAATGGTACGTGTTACGTCAGAAGCAGTGGTACCAACAGAACATGGTGTTTTGGTGGTACGGTTTTTAGTTCACTTTTATATAACGATTTATAAAATCTACGTATAATTATGAAAGTTATATATTCATAATCGGCACTTGCTGATCTATACGAATACATATTTTTAAAGCCACTATATTTTTCACTGGAGTTCCTTATTATATTAGGTTAGGTTAGTTTAGTGTAAAGCGCACAAAACGGCGCTATAGAAACTAACTATTATTTTAAGATCTTACCTATATCATTGAAATTTTTAGCATTTAAACAAATCTAGTTTTGAATTTCTTTTTATTATTCGTTTTTTCTAGGGTAGGCATAGCTTTTCAGACTTTATGGACCGCACGCCATCCATGAGAAGGGGTTATTTTTTAATGATTTAAAAAAAAATAATTTTGAATACCGCACAAGAGTCCCAACTGCTCCCAACTATCTGGAGCCAGTGAGACTATGGCATTTCCAATTTGGAAATTTTGTGAGGCTGAAGGTATTGGGGAGGGGAAGGAGAAGAGGAAGAGGAAGGTGGGGAAATACCTGGCTATTCCGATCTGGTCGCCAAACACGGCTAAAAGCCATTTCAAGCAACGTTTCAATTCTGAATGGTTGTCTTTCACCGGGCCGATACTGAGAGTATCTTCCATTCTGGAACGTGCGCAAATATACTATATATTATTTTTTAAATGAATTAATTGTGAAATGGCAAAAATTAATTAAAATATAATTTACTCGCGCACGCCGGGATTTGAACCCGCGACCTTCGGATTCGTAGTCGAGAGCCTTACCCCTCGACCATGGAGGCCGTATTAATCGATGTTCCGCGCTAGGGGGCATGGTATCCCCAATTGGAGTATGTTTTGAGGCTGAGGGTAGTAGGGAGGAAAAGAAACTGAGGAAGGTTGGGATATGCATTTTATTGTTTTCATATATAATATTCAAATTATAAATTATTATTGTTCCAAAAAAAGCATAGTTCCAGGGATTTATTTTGCACTCGTGTCCACACTATCTACAATAGCAACGTCACCGACTGCAAAGTTAAATGTGTTGATCCGTCCCTTTGCACACACCTATACGTATTGGGAAGGTGAGTTAGTAGAATGTACCTAATATGTATTGAGAATTATTTTCATACTTGACACACATAAACGTGATTCATTTCTTTACCCGTTTATTACGTTTGGGGTTTATTTTGCGTGTATTCTTTGTAGTTATTAATAGTAGAATGTGGAAACTTGACTCGTGACCTTTCTCATAATATTCTTTCTAGTCAACAAGTTGTATGGAATAGGTTTTGTGGCCGTTTTTCTTCTTTGCCGTTTTAAATTGTGGCACCCATCGCTTCGATAGGGATACGTTCACTTTAATCCTGACACACTCCTTGCTATAGTCTTCTGTTACTTTGTCTCTTATGAAACACATTTCACAAAACATCATACATTTGATTCACTTGATTGTGTCATGTTTTCCATCCACTTGCGCTTTATGGGTATATTTTTCTAACACTCTTTTCTCCGTCCGTGCGCTCTACATGCACATACAAGCAATCTACTATACTCCCTTTCTTAGTTCTATTCATTACTCTTGCACCTACCTTTTCTTTGATTGATTGAATCTTCTCCAATGAAAAATATTCATACAGATCAGCAAACACCGATTCTGAATGCATGATTAAACTTAGAATTTGTAAATCGTTATTTAAAAGTTATAAAAAACGTATCATCAAAACGCCCTACTCGGTTGGCACCATTGATTTTTTGGCATCTGACGTCACACATAGATGTTTGTATATAGGCGTGTAGTCTGGTGCTGAAATTGTATGAATATTGTCGATTTTTCTTCGTATTTACTGTGTATCCTGATAAGGAAAGCTTCGCTTTTGAAACATGTTCATATTTATATTTTAAAAACGGTGGTTTTAACAAAAAGTAATTCTTATTAATTTATTATAATGTTTATTTTACATTAACATTGTCATAATTTCCGTATTCTCAATTGATTTGCCCTTGAATATTTTTTTTTTTTTGATAATTATTTTTTTTTATCTTGAGCAACAATTATAGAGCTCAAAATCTCCAAAATTAATTGAAAATTTCACCTAAACTAAAAAAAAATCACATTTAAAATACAACGAAAAATTTCCATACAAATCCAAAACCGGAATACTCGCGGATGAGATCCGTAGTATTATCAGATATCGAGGATGCAATGGTACCAACAGAACTGTATGTTTTAAACAGATGTTTTTTATTCACCTTTAAATAACGATTTATAGATTCTACGTATTATCTATATATAAAAATCAGTGCAAGTTTGTTTGTTTGTCCTAGATTTTCTCGAAAATTACTTGAACCGTTTCGCTGAAAATACCACATTTTTATTAGTGCCGGGAAGGGTTAGAAAGTAGTTTGAATGAAATCCAATATGTAAAACTGTTGCTATAACGTTTTAAAATTAGTATGAAAAACATTGAACCCGCCATGTTTTATTGAGGTTAGTCCATAGATCTACCACTCTGGTTAGCCACAGAATCCATATTCAAAAGAATAAGGTTTTTTTTTCGTAGAATATTTTCAAAATGGAATACACGGGTAGGTACCTACTTAAGAACTTTATGATTTGGATATATTTTGAAAAAATAAACGTTTGGATTCAAATAATATATTCATGAATGTTTCTTTATTTGGAGATAGTTACTTTTGCTGTCAAATCGATTATGGCACCCTAATGACAAGCAGGAATTCACAACTTCATAACTGTATTCCAAAAAAAAGGCGGGGTACACATCAGCTATTTATAATAAAACTTATATATATCCAGAATCGGTATTTGCTCATTAAAGTATCTGATTTTTTTTTAACCCCTAATATTTTTCAATGGAGTTTCTTATTCGAGTGGGGATCACAATATTCTAAAATGCCTAATAAAAAAATTAAAAAAAACTAAACGCAATCACAAACATACTGCCAAATTATTCAATAATTTTAAAAAAAAACTACGCATGAAACTTCTGTCTATTCAATTTCCATAATCGCGTGGCATCCAAAATACGCCAACATTTTTGCATTTTCTGTCCGCATTGTCGATAGCGTGCTAGTCCGAACCCATCACGGTCTATACACATTATGGTCCCGAGTTTGACTGTCGAGCACGCTCAAGAAATCGATCTGGGTTCAAGCGACTTGCTTTTAACAATGGCCGCTTATTGTTTGTCAAGTGCAAACTGCTGCAATTACACGAAGCTTTTGTTGGGTCGATTTACAGAAAAAGATTATATTATTAAGTGAAAACTATTTAAATTAGGGAAATGGAGAGAAATGGGACTTGCTTTGAAAGAGAAAAAAGATGGAAGCAACCTCTATAAGAAAAATGTGATCTCATATTTCAATTAAAGAATTACTAGACGACTAGGTTTTGCCTATAGCAGTCCTGCAATTGGTTTGTAAATATTTAGAATATGTTGTAATGTGGATGAAGCAAGGAGTGTGAGTGTTAGAAAGATTTTTAAAATTTGTGTTAGGAAAAAAAATTGTTATTTTCCTCCTACTTCAAAACTTACTCCTACCCCTACCCCTACCCCTACTCATACCCCAACCCCTACATTACTTAATATTATCTTGAATAAAAGTGGAATTTCTTTAATGGATTTATAGTTATTTTGTGGTTCCATTATTAATATAGTATATTGTATATCCTGATGAGGAAAGCTTCGCTTTATAAACATGTTGATATTTATATATTAATGCCAGTAGTGTAAACAAAGTAATTCTCATTAATTTAATGGCTGATGTGTACCCGGCCTTGCTCGGGATTATAATTTTTTTTAATAAAGTTATAAGTTGTGAATTCTTGCTTGTCGTTTGAGTGCCATAATTGATTTTGATAACTATTACAATCTCTAAACAAAGAAACATTCATTGGAAAATTTTATTTCATTCCATACATTTATTTTTTCTAAACATATCTAAATAATAAAATTTCTTAAGTGGGTACCTACTTGTGTTTTCCATTTTGAAAATATTCTACCCAAACAAACCTTCGTTTGTGGAATATGTAGTCCTTGGCTAATCAGAGTGGTATATCTATGAACTAACCTCATTACAACATGGCGGGTTCAATATTTTTCATACTAATTTTAAAACCTTATATCTACAGTTTTACATATTGGATATCAAACTACCCTCTAAACCTTCCCGGCACTAATAAGAACAAATTGTGCTATGTTTAGCGCTACCGGTCCAGTAATTTTCCAGAAAATCGTGGACGCACAGACAAACATTATTTTTTTATATATGGAGAATATTACAAATGGAATTAATTGAGGAATTCTTAAAATTATTGTAACATATCGATTAAAATTACAGAAAATAATAAGGTCTAATTAGCTTAGTGGTTAAAGTGTTGTCCCGGTAAGACAGGTCCTGGATTCGATACCCGAATGCGACCGTTATCTTTTTTTTTTAAATTCCAGTGTCTTTCCGTTTCATATTTCATTTGAGATTTCATATTATCTTCAATGATTAAGTACTTTTTATGTTTATTTACCCGAGCCCCAACTCTGAAGGAAGTGATGGGAAAGAGGGGGGGTTGGGTAGTACCTGGCTATTTAGATCTTTATTTTTCATTTTTATGTGAATACCGCAAGAGTCCCAACTGCTCCCTACCGTCTGAAGCCAGTGGGACTATGGAATCCCAAATGGGGATATTTTGTGAGACTACACGAGATGAGAAAAGAGGAAGATGGAGAAAAGGAAGGTTTTGGAATTATCTGTTTTTTTCAGATCTAGTCACTAAACATGGCTATTGCCATTTCGAGCAGCGCTTGGATTCTCAGTGGTAGTCTTTCACCAGGGCGATACTGAGAGTATCTACCACTGAGAATGGCACAACAGGAAAAGGACAATGATTGTACATAACATTGGTGTGGTAAAGGTATCTAATCTAATAAACAAATCGTACTTTTTTCTATTGTTGCCGATTTATTTGTTTTTTTGATATTACCGAACCTCTGTCGATGAAACCAAGCTGAGAATTCAATAAAAGTTCAAACCTCATAATAATATTTATCTTGTTTACCAAAACACTTTACTTTGCTACAGTAGGATGATTTGGATGTACAGAGTGGATGGACAGAGAAGGGAATGTGAGGAGAATATATGACGCGATAATGAACAGAAGAAGTGGGGACCCGAGAGTGATATTACACATTCAAGTGCACCAAATGCTTGAGTCGGGGAACGTCAAGAGTTGCTGCATGAGAAGGATGTATGAGACGAACTCTAAATGTATACAAATTAAAATATACAATTACTTACCTGACAAATTAAAAATGTAAGTAATTTTAAAATCGCCACGAAACAATGGATAATCAATAAAGGTCGTGCAATAACCGGTGAACTCACCAAGTCTAACCTTGTGTGCACCTAGTTCCAAATGTATTTCTATATTTACAATATTTTGTATGCATCCTTATCGTCACCATTACTCTTATTTAACTATTTTAAATATTTCAGATTATTGTACAAAATGTTATTGAATAAGTTAATGATTAAATTAAAAATATTGTAAACTAGCCTGACTCAACATGCGATATACCTAGTGAGACAGGCACAGTAATTTTTTTTTAACAAATTTTGTATCGATGTAGTAATAAATAAATGTGATTAAAACAAGGAGTGTGTTCCAATATAAAGTTGTCTAGTGGTACATTTCTCTGCATACCCCCTGTGGAAATTGGCGTGATGGGTAGTGAGCTAGCTATTCATTTAACATTTTAGGTAGGGATTGGAAAATGTTCAAAGTTCGTAATAAATATCATTTTCTTGAATAAATTAATATTCACTCTGTGAAGTTATTTTCAATAAATGTTTCGTGTAAACTACTATTTAATATATAAATATCAACATGTTTCAAAAGCGAAGCTTTCTTCGTCACGATACACAATATACTTAATAAATAATGACAAGAATAGACAAATAATACGCATAGAAAAATAATAATGTAAGAATAGATAAATTACAAACGTTAACAAAAAATACTAATAAATTATGAATGTGTAATTTATTTTTACATTTTTAATTAATTTAAAATGTAAAAATAATTGAAAAAATAAAAATATTAGACAATTTTTTTTTTTAATAAAATAAATTAAATAATATTAATTGAAATGTAATGATATTTATATATTAAATTGTGGTTTACACAAAACATTTATTACTATTTCTATTAAATATATTTTTATTATTTAACCTAGGAATCTAACCCACAACCTTTGCATCAAACACCATCGCTTCATTGCTAAACCACGGAGGAAGCTATCAAATAATTCCACAAAACAAATCACAGTGCTAAGGCCACATCTGTCAGTACAGTACTCGGATATAATATTATAGTACCGTACGATAAAATTAAAACTAGCACTAGCTTTCATTGCTATTATTCTCGTATTGTTTGGTAATTCCTCCCCTAGTTGCATTCATTGCACTGCGCCGTTGCACCCCTGCTATAAATAAATGCATTTTAAAGGGGGAATTTGACAGGTGTTTTTTTGGGTGAATTAAATAATGCAACGAAGTAGGCACGCGGTAATTTTTTTTTTTTTATTGAAATTTCAATCTCGATTTTGCAATGTGATTGATTGAGTATATTTGTTTTCTCGGCAAGCTTTGAATTGTGAAATGGAATTTCGCGCATTTTTTGGAGGTTGGATTTTTAAAAATTTGAATGCAGCACCAGAGTTTCAACTGCGCCCAACTGTCCTTAGCCAGTGGGCCTATGGCATCCCCAATTGGGGTATCTTGTGAGGCTGACAGGCTTGGGAAGGAGGAAGGTTTGAAAATACCTGGCTATAGATCTGGTCACCAAACACGATTATTTCATATACCTCGTAAGTAAAAACCTGAAAAGTTTTTTTTTGTGTATTTTTATTAAAGTGATTCAATTGTTCTGTGAACGTCGCGCTATTTTTTGGGAAAATGGGGTTATTTTTCAGCAAAATCGGTGATTTTTTACAATAAAAGTGGTATTTTGTAACGAAAGTGGTCCGTATTTTTTAAATTGTTTGTTCCCTTTTTAAAATATCTGCGTATGTAGATATATATATATATATATATTTTATTATTATTTTTTTTATTATTTTTTTTATTAATTTATTTATTAATTTATTTGTTTTTTTATTAATTTATTTGTTTTTTTATTTTTTTATTAATTTATGAAAGAAAATAATTTCCTGTATATTATAGTGCACTTTCTTATTTTGAAATACCAGAATATCATCTGAAAAATACGTAATTTCGCATTTATTGAAACGAAAATTGTGAATTTCACTTAGTTCGCGTGAGGTCTCTTTTCAGATCTCCACATACAAGTCATCCCAAGCACTGTTCCAATTCTGAATGGTGGTCTTTCACCGGGGCAAAACTAAAAGTATCTACCACTCTGGATTGACTGACCCCTCTCAATAATCAATACGTATTTCTCGTCAATCGTCCACATTTGATGACAAAGAGGATTAAACGATATATCTTTCAAATAAAATGAGTATTGACCTATCGAAAACCCCTAACCTAGCGCTGCCCTGGCGGTTGCTACGCCAATGAAATTACCTCCCTTCATGACCACTATGCGTTCTTACTCCGAATTTACCATAAATTCCCCAATAAACACTATAAACGTCACTTTCGTAATTACGCCTTGCCCGAGACATACGATGCCCGTTTTTCAAATCGCGTTTCGTAAATTTTTTATTTATGGTATTTGTTATTTCTTCGTTTTTATTGCATCTTCCAGAGGAAAACCAGTGGGAGCTATTACTTTTTATACCCTAGCCGGGCTGGTTTTATAACCCTCGGCTACGAGTCGAACAATAAACCACTAAATGCACGCAGAAATTAAAATCCGGACCCCATTGTTGGCTGCTGCAATAATTCCATTTTATCGTCGACTCTGTCCTTGATGCAAAATTGATGTGGTAAATCGTAAATACCTTTGAGTTTTTACTTATTACTGTCGGGAATTTTGATGGCCAAGGCTTTTGCAAATTAGTTTCGTATTATTTACGTTTGGAAAATTTGTATAGGAATTTAGTGGGAACGGATCCGTTTTTTTTGCATATTAGGTGCAAAATGCAAGTGGTTTAATTACCACACACTGTTGGATCAAGCAGCGATTTAAACGGTCTGTTTGCTAATAGTTACTCAAATATTGTCCAGTCACATTAGTTGACATGGAGATTTAAATCTCGGCATGCAATGAATCCTTACCAACAGCCAAAAATTCCAAATTCAAATTCTTACAATGATTCTACCTTAATGCAAAATACTTGAGAGCGTGCTTACCTGGATTGTTCCACCTTTTTTACAGTTTTTCCACACAGGTTAAATTATTTCCCTCAAGTAAGACACTGTGTGGAGGGTCTTTTGGAGGTTAGGAAGGAGTGAACCTGGGTCTTGAAGAGACCCATGTAGTAAGAGGAAGGAAACACAGGTCGGCAAATCATTCCACAGCCGAACTGTTAAACACAAGGACGAGTCGTAGAAGCGACCCATTCTCATGTGATAAATATCAACCATATATACTAATGTTGGACGCGTATTTGGCGTGTTTCCCGACTGTTCACCGGTGCCGAGGGGATTAATGACGCTAGTTCCTCAGAGCGTCTTCTAGCACACAAAAACGACCCATTCTCATGGGACAAATGTTAACCGTGGACAAATGTTGGGTGCACGTTTAACGAGTTTCCCGACTATACACCGGTGCCGAATGGATTAATAGCGCCAGTTCCTCAGAGCATCTTCCATTGAAATACCGGTAGAACAAGGACAACATTCCCACCTAACGTCTGTGCTCCAAAGATTGCAATTCGTTTGTTAAGATAGGCGAATCTATCAATCAGGCCGCCCGTTTCTGCTCAGAGTCAAGGGTTTTTTTCAGGTATTTTGGGGCTCCCGACCAGAGGTGGCTACCATATATGCAGTGGGACGCAATTGCGATCTGTACAGGGTCATTAGTTGTGTACTATTAAAATATCCGCAGACCCTGTATAGTTTTTTTTTATTTATTTATTTATTCGTTTACACAGTTTACATTTTTTCTAATACCAAACTAGGCACATGCCCGTATCATGGTAGCCGAAGTTTGTTGTATATAATATTGTTGTATACCTGCATGTAAAGAATTAAAAAAGAAAAGATAACATTAGAAATAGAAACAGAAGCATCTTAAATACAATGTAAAGTTGCATGTTGAAAGAAAAGGTTAAAGTAGATATTTAGTAAATATATAAGAAAAATCAAATAAAATAAGATAGGAATAAAACAGCATTCCCGGCTTCTGATAGGCTAATTTTACTGGCCTCGATGGAGCCCCTCCCCATACCTGAGCGGGAAACTTAGGTATATCAATGGAAGGCTACGTCTGTCTTGCAAATAATTCAATGGTAAATTACCGCAGTAACTTGCGCATTCTTCTGTTATGTGACGAGTAAAACGTATGAACTTGGAAATATTCCCTCTATCTGTCTGGTATGTGGTATGTGCGGTGCCAAGGACTAATGACGGGCTTGCAGTGACTGCACCATCACTCATCGTAAAATGTTGCCTAGTAATTGTTTACTTTAAATATGATTAATAAGTTATTTGTCTCGTAATAATTGTATTAAATTAACGAAATTGCGATGTTTGTATAGTACCTATACCGACAATTAAAATTATCAGATAAACGTGATTTAATTTCTAGAAATTGTAATAAACTACACGTGTTTACCACAAACTCCTTTAAAAATGTATTGTCATGGACCTGGAATCAGAACCACAGTAAAGCAAAATGTCTTTAACTCTTAAGGACAATGTCTTATCCTTAAAGAAAATAAAACGGAATTGAGGCCCAGATCTGAATAGCCAGATACTTACCTCAAACCTTCTAATTCCCCTCCCCACTTGCTTCAGTCTCGCAACATCTCCGAAATCGGATATGCCCTAGTCTCACCGGCTCTGGCAAGTTTGCACTCTTCTACGCTATTTTTAAATAAAATATACATTTTCAATGAAATATTATTCATTTCCATAGTTTCGATTTCAGCCATTTCAAATACTGCACTTAGTTATTAGTGGACATCGAATTATATGCATTTGCATGTTTGTTTATGCATGACGCATATATTAATTAGTCTTTTTCGTCGTTAGTGCATTTTTGAGCCTTTTTTGGTCCTTAGTGCATATTTGAGACTTTTTTGGTCGATAGTGGACATTTGAACCTTGTTTCGTCATTAGTGCATATTTGAGCATTTTTTGGTCGTTAGTGCACATTTGAACCATGTTTGGTCGTTAGTGCATGTTTGAACCTTGTTTGGTCGTTAGTGCACATTTGAACCTTGTTTGGTCGTTAGTGCATATTCAAGCATTTTCCGTCATCAATGTCTATTGTGGCGTTAAAATTCTTCAAAATATGAGCTATTAATTGATATTGTGTTTGATTTGTAGAACTCCGTTTTATTTTAAATATAAAGATTTAATAAGGTTTTTTTTAAGATCTGCAAGTATTTCTGGATAAAAAATAAATAGACTGGGTGGGGGTAAATAAAAACATATAAGTAAGTCGTCGCAATGTGGCCTTACCACAGTTTGAAAATGGCTTTGGACGTCGAAACAACTGTCACAATAATGAAAACTAAAATAATTGTAGAACTTAATAATAACATTATTAAATTTAAAAAAATGAACTGTAAAAATTAAAAATGGTCGGTACTCAATTTTTTTTTATTAGGAACCGATTTTTACAAAAAGGGGAAAATTTTTTTTAAATATTTTTGTTAAACCACCTGTCTTTTTCCTTCATTTAACTTGCTTATACACTAAACCGTGGAACCTTTTTACCTATTTTTCTTCTCGCCACCTCTCCTATCGGTTTTTGGGTATCATCGGAGCACCTTGCATACTGCATCATGGAACATCTCAGCAGAATTTCACTCGTTTCCATTGACATCAGAATTGATAGGCAAGGTCACGTGACACCAATTTTTGCGCCAGCTTTGTTGCACTACCCTCCAAATTTATTTCGCGTGATTTTGACAGCGGTAAGCAAATTACAAAACATTTATAAAACGGGTCAAACTAAATACTATAACAAAATATCCGGTTTTTTTAAACAAGTCGAGCCTTTTTGCTTAGTTGCTGTTTTACTTAAATTGGCGGCACGCCTAGCTCGCCACGCCCCTCTTTATTTGGTTTCTTCGCCTTGCGTATTAGTGCATATCTATATATTATTTGCTCTCTGCTCGTACCAGTTAGTTTTTTTTTTCGCTTTCGAGCAATTTTTTTTTAGTTTGAATTTGACTGCTCGTGCAAAAGCGAAACTGTCAGAATTAACATTTTATTCAAAATGCGCATTATTGGCAACACACGGATGATGTCAAACAGTACCTATACGTTTATGTTTATTTACATAGATACCATTTTGTTTGACCTACTGTCGGAATAGGTGTAACATTGTGCATTGTACTTACTAGGTATTATTCTCGTCAATGCCAATCGTGTACTGTAACAAGAACAACCGGCTTCAACTGTGTCAGAACACCAATTTAATATATTTCTTAATGTTATTTTTAACCCCTCCAGAATTAAATCCTAGCTGTGGTGAAACATATTTGATGCTTGTGGAATTATTTGAAACAACATTAAGGACGTGTTTCACTTAAATTGACAAATCATACACTGTATACAAAAAATATCATTTTACTAATAATTAAAAATAAAAATGTAATATATAAACATATTATATAATGTAAACATGGCTACCGCCCAATTTTAAAATTTTAAATAATGCATTAGACCCACCCGTAAAGAACTTGATTTTACGCCAAAACACATTTGTCTCAAATAAAAAACATAAAAAACGAAAATACTTTAATAATACGTTCATATTCAATTATCTGTAAAAACTAAAAAAAAAAAACACCCCTATGTATCGTTTTAGCCACAGCGGTCTAGTTTATATCTTTCATCCCCCTCAATTGTGAACGTGAAAACGACATATATACATTATACAACAATAAAAATAAAAACATATGTGTTCGAAGAATGCATTCACCAATTGATAAACTAAGGGTGCAAGCATCGCTGTTGAAATTATTGCGTATCTTTGACATACCAGACCGGTTTCATCCCGCTGTTCGGGGATTATCAGTCTAAATATGCCCATAACAATGTAAAACCGTTACATTCTAAAATAAATAAGTATTGCAAAATTACGTTTTTAACGCTTTAGGTGCCACCGAACGATATATCGTTCCGATACATTATTACTGTGTATATATGTACTTGAGTGCCACAGAACGAAATATAGCTCGAGCCATAAAATTCGTCACACGTTACCCACGGTTCTAAAATTACGCCACACTATTGAAAACATGTGTCTAAAAATAAAAAAATATGTATATTCATGGATTATCGACACTTCTCCAGCATTTTTAAAATTAAATTTGAAAACATGTGTATAAAAATAAAAGTAATCAAAATAAAAAATATGTATATTCATGGATTATCGACACTTCTCCAGTATTTTTAAAAAATACTTGTGGCACCTCAAGGGTTGATAATATATTAAGACACAATTTCACCACGAATTAGCAGCAGTTTCAAAAATAGAAAAATTAATAAAAAAATATTTCGGTCTGGCCTAACAACATAAATCAGTGGAAGAATTATTCCATATTATTGAACAATATAATTTCATATGTGGTGTGAGTATGGTAACACGTACCATTCTAATTTAAAAAAATAAATAAAAACTTCTTTTCTTTTGTACATATAATGAATTTATGCCGCCGTTCTTACAATTTGTTGGTGGTGTAATGGTCAGCATAGTTGTTTTCCAAGCAGTTGATCAGGTTCGATTCTCGGCCGTTGCAATATATATATTTTTAAGATGTGTAATCACTTTGTGGAGTTATAATTAATAAATTAATAACAATCGCTCTGTTTCAACCAAGTAATTGTTATATATTTTTTTAAATATTTAAATTATATTATAAAATTACGTAATATCCCATGTTTTTTCACGGGTCTGCGCTAGTAAGTAAATAAAATACGTCAGGTTGCTTTTACTTATAATTTAAATTATAATTACTCTGATTAGTTTGACTGTTCAGCTTATAATTAAGCTGTCTGTACATTTGCGAGGCTGATTGTGCTGACCACAATGGTAAGTCTCATAATTGCTCTAATTATTTGTGTCAACTTGTTAAATGGCTCTGCTAATCATCACAAGTACCTGTCCAGTGCCTCAGGATAGGCTGCTTGATATGACGTCATATCAGCGCTCGTATTGTGTCAAGTCAGACTGTAAAAATATCTTCATTCTTTGTCTTTTTGTGGTACTGATTTTCATAAAATTTATCACTGACGTCAGAATGAATACACTCGCCTTAACGTACCATTTTGAAGGCTGGGGTCAAAGGTCACGTGACACCCACTTTGGCACCAGCCTAGCTCTCTGCCGTCCGTATTTGTTTCGCGTAATTTTGACTACGGTAAGAAAATTATAAATGAGTCAAAATTAAATACTCAACAAAATATTCGGTTTTTGTAAAAAAGGCCGAACCTTTTTACTTATTTGTTGTTTTACTTAAATTGGAGGCACGCCTAGCTCGCACCCCCTTTTTTCGTTTCGCCCCCTATGTATTATTTGCTCTGTGGAATTTATCATAATTTTTTGTTATAACCTCTCGCATCCAGTGGGACTTTGGCATGTCTCGTGGCAGCCGGCTGCGTTGTGTAGTCGCTCCCGATTTACCTTGGAAGGATCGGGAAGTTATTAATTTTCCCGGTGTAAAAATAGCATAAAATAACCGCAATAATTTTTGGGTTACATTTATAAAAATTACATAATTTTAGTGCTGTCGTTTCGGGCTTAAATCAAGTTTATAATAAAAAGCCAAATATTTTGAGTTGAAATCTGCTTCGTTCTTCCGAATTAACGCATTAGACATCGATCACATCCTTAGAGTAATAATACATCTGGCGGCGGTCGGTCGAACACGTGCGGAACTAGTGACGTGCGGTGGTTGTAAAAATATTGTATACAACCGGGAAGTGAACCCCAACAAGAACACCAGCTGGGGCGAGAACGAGCCTTTACCTACGTCATTGAGATAGTGGCCAAGTACCTCAACAAGCATGACTTTGACCTGATCTGCCGGGTGCATCAGGTGGTAGAGGACGGGTATGAGTTCTTTGCCAAGAAGCAACTGGCACTGCAGAGAATTCGATAATGCAGGAGCAATGATGTCAGTGGACTACACGATGAAGTGCTCCTCCGGATCCTGAAGCCGGCTGACAAGCGCCTGGCGTACGTGCAGACGAACATCAATCCGACCCCTCACGCCACCAGGGGCGTAACCAAGACAAAGAAGATTTTGAGGGCCCTCTGGATAAATCCCACCGGCCACCATCCTCCCCCGCCGCTCCACCCTTTTAAGAGTGTTCTGTGTTATTTATCCTAAAATATGGATAATAATTCTTTGTCTTAGCTTAAATACATTCTTGAATATAATGGAAACAGTCACTCTATCATTTGTATTATCGTCTTGCAATATTAAATACATTCTTGAATATAATGGAAACAATCACTCTATCATTTGTATTAGCGTCTTGCAATATCAAATACATTCTTGAATATAATGGAAACAATCAATCTATCATTTGTATTATCGTTTTGCAATATTAAATACATTCTTGAATATAATGGAAAAAATCACTCTATCATTTGTATTAGCGTCTTGTAATATTAAATACATTCTTGAATATAATTTAACTTCATCTCTTTATATGGTCTATAAATAATGTGTAATGATGGCCTGTCCAAAAAAAATAAATAAATAAATAATAATAAATTCATAGAATAGACGTAATATAAGAATAATATAAGAATAGGAAGTAATATTTGTACAGCGCCCCTGAGGTGATTTCTCACAAAAGCGGCGCTATAAAAATTATCCGATTATTATTATTATTATGGGGGTATGTTGTGAGGCCAGGAAAGAAAGGGAGTAGGGAGAGGAAGGAGACAGGAAAGAGGAAGGATGAGAAGTACGTGGCCATTTAGATCTGATCACTGCACAGTTTAAACACTGCTATTGCCATTTCAACAAACGTTTCAATTTTGATTGGTGTTTTTCACCAGAGCGATGTTAAGTGTGTCTACACTACTCTAGAACGTTGCATAAATAAACTATATTTGATTTTTTTTTTAAAGTAGTTTTTGTTGTTCTTAAAAGTAACTTACTACTAAACTTACCTTGTTGTTCTTAACTAAACGGATATTTCAATATAACATGGTATCATGGTGATAACGAAATTATGAGATTTTTTTTTGCATTTTACATAGAAATTCATTACAGAACATTCTGTAAAAAGTTTTCAAAATACCTAACCCCTAATGTGTACAGTTCCCGAGTGTTTTATTTTAATGGGACATACAATAATGCTTATTGCATAGATTTGCTTCTATGTACATGTAATTTGGAAATTAACCTCCGTTCGATACAAAGGCTATATGAGCAAATTCACCGGAACCAAACGAAATACTTGTTGAAATATTGGCACTGAATCCAAAACATTTCTTTTGTAATCGACGACGTATCAAGTGACTCCATACTATTTATCCCTTTTGGTTCCCCGTCACACTTTGTAGAGTTTACGATAACGTCTCAGTGTGTCAGTGTCGAAATCGATGATAATGTCGATGAACAAATATTTCGTTACGGCTGTGAGATTATCGTATATGGCCCCCTTTGAAGTATAGTGTCGAAGGGCCACAGATAAGATATTGATGTTATTACTGTATTACGCAATCTATTCATACTATAATAAATTAGGTTTGCATGTGAATCTGAGGTCATTCCCAATACTCACACCAATGAATATTTTGGAGTGCCCTTTTGGTTGATACTTTGTCAAAGGGCTTTTATGTACTTTTGGTTCAAATCAAGGTAAAAGCTGAATGTTTGTCTAACCTCCATTTAACAAGTAGGAAAAGAAGATTCAGGTAGGAATAAATTACAATAATTTTACACAACATCGACAGTATGTGGGATTCCACGAGATTTTCAATTTAGGCCACTTTAGTTCTTTTTAATAATATTATTGTAGGACTAGCTTAGGACGTATTGTAGCTAATGAAAACTTGTTTTACTATCAAGAAAGTTATGATGCTACTTTTACTACAATCAGGCATAATAACTCTATTTTTTGTCGATTCCGGATGATACTCTTTAAGGTTCAAATCAAGGTAAAAACTGACTGATTGTCTAACCTTCAGTTATTAAGTGTGAAAGAACTAAAAAAAGTTTCACTTGGGAATAAATTAAAATAATTTATCTAAACCTCGAAGTATGCGGATTACCACAAGGCTTCCTATTTAAACCCCTATTAACTTTAAATAAAAAAAAAAATAAAAAAAATGTTTTTCAAGGGGTTCCATCATCAGTTGAGCAAACAAAGAGCCCATGTTCGGAAGAAAGCTAAAATGTACACCTTGCCGATCAGGTCATCAGGTGAGTTGGCAAAGAGGGGGGACAGAGTACCTGCCTGCGTATCTTTCGTCGTGTTTTGAGTTTTGATGGGAGCCCAATGTAGTCGTATGCGGTTTTCAGAGATGCAATCGAATTTGTGGAGGTCAAAAATACATCTTATACCAGCACGATTTTTGCCGTCACTCTTACAACCTTAAAAATTTACTGATAATGCATTTGACATGTATTTTACGAATGCGCCCTTTAAGAGATTAAATTGGCTGATGCATTCAATGTTTATTCGGCAAGAATTCATTTTGTGGTTTCGTATTATCATTTATTCAATCCCGTGATGATGATGACTTCACCACCCAGCTACCTCAAGAATGTTACGCAAACAATAATTATTATTTAATAGTGTGTTAGCTTTTTTATTGTCATTACGACACAGCCGCCAAATCATGCCGATTTTTTTTTCGTTCTCGGAACGAATATAACATAATTTTGATCGTGGACTGCTTGTGTGCTCTTTTTTAGATGTGTTGAAGTTGTGGCAGAGACGAAATGCTTCTATGGAAAATCAATATTAGTGCGTATTATATTATTATTTGCTTTTGTGTTTAATTCGTAGAACTCCGCAATTTATTATTTTTTTTTAATTAAATCATTTAATAATGTTTTACTCGTACGTGTTATTGAATTATCATACATATTCTATGTTATTATATGATACTTGCATAACTTAATAATATCATTATTATATTTGATTTACATATATTTTTAAAAAATATTACTTCTCACTAATTGTTTAGGTACTTGCCACATAAACACATTA
>JAHDVE020009967.1:0-15621 GCA_022606495.2 Halesus radiatus | reverse complement strand
AGTTTGAAAAGGCCTAATTTGGAACCTACCCAACATATTTCCCCTATGGATATATTTATTTTTGCTGTAGTTAATATCTGTTTTTGTCTGAGCTTTTTGTGAATAATTGAAAAATGTGGAACAAACAATGTAATATGTAACATTGGGTTTTATTATTCCTGTTACTGTTTATTTGGCTCTACAAATTGTGGGAAGTGAAGTTCACCATTCAAGAGTTTTTGCTGATTTTAAAGGTTTTTACTTTATAGGCAAGATATATACGAGCATATTGTTTGATTGTATGAATTTCTAGGAAAGATAAAAAAGTCAACACCGAGCCGTATTGTCAATGTAGCATCAGTAGCCCACAAGCGGGCAATGTTGGACTTGGAGCACTTGGACCAGAGCACTGTCAGCAGTGAGAAAGTCTACCCCAACTCCAAGCTATCCAATGTCTACTTCACGATTGAACTGGCCAACAAATTGAAAGGAAAAGGTACAATACTGACTTACTTACAAAATACTATGTAGAATTTGGAGACTTTCGTTTATAAAAAAATCTTCCAGATTGATTGAAGAAAGATTGCGAGCACACACATTTGACGGCCTCCATGGTCGAGGGGTAAGGCTCTCGACTACGAATCCGAAGGTCGCGGGTTCAAATCCCGCCGCGCGCAAGTAAATTTTATTTAATTAATTTGCGCTATTCCACAATTAGTTCATTTAAAAATAATATGTAGTATATTTGCGCACGTTCCAGAGTGGAAGATACTCTCAGTAACGCCCTGGTGAAAGACCACCATTCAGAATTGAAGCGTTGCTTGAAATGGCTTTTAGCCGTGTTTGGTGACCAGATCTGAATAGCCAGGTATTTCCCCATCTTCCTCTTACGCTTCTCCTTCCCCTCCCCAATACCTTCAGCCACACAATTCCCCAATTGGGGATGCCATAGTCTCACTGGCTCCAGACGGTTGGGAACAGTTGGGACTCCTGTGGGGTATTTATATAAAAAAAAAAAACACACACACAGGTCGTTGGCAGGGTTTCATTTTAGGGTCTATTGAAATACCTGACACGTAGACTTTACTTTCACGATTACTTTGTATTATTTATACTTAATTTAATTAAGTTTTATTTTTATTTAAATCATTTTATTTAATAATATAATAATTAAAATAAGTATTTATTCCGGTATGTGGGGAGGTTAGTGCAGTCCCACACATTCCATACGAAGCATACACACATTGGTTTATAAAAATAAAATAAAAATAGTTGGCGAATGATAAAAGAAAACGATAAAACAATAAATGATGACACATGAAACAAGTAGACGATAGTAAAGCCTTTAGGGAGCTGTGGAATTTAAATTATGAGGGGTTAATATCTTTCTCCAGTATGAGTCGATGCTGGAAGCTAGACTGAGGCGGACTTCCATGATGAAGATATTCTAGGAGCTGTTTATTCTTTCCCTCATTCCTGCCACTCATAAGTGCTGCAAAACCGGAAACTCGTCCCTCCGTGAACTTACTAGAAGCCTTGTAGTATTTGGGGAGGTCAAACATTATGCGGAAGGTGTTGTTGTATTGGACATGAAGTCTTTCCATACTGCTCTTTTTGTAGTTTGCCCAAATTTGCACGTATGTAACAATGTGCAGGAGGCAAGGAAGAGCAACCTTTACGGTACTGCAAAGACGAAATCTTCTCCTGAGCATGTTCGCTTTTACGCTGAGAGCTGGTCTTTGCCTATCAATGTCGTCAACAATCATCAGATTAATGGTGATTATGTCCTAGGTATTTAGTTCCTTCAGTCACCTTCAGGATCACACCGTTCAGGGTAATTGGAGAAATACTTTTTGGTCCCTGACTATATCTTATGACCAACAGAGCTGTTTTATTGGGGTTATAGAACATGTTTGTTTCTTTAGAAAACTCTTTGCAGATATTCAGGAGAATGCGTAGTCCCCTTATAGATGGTGCCATGAATCTTTTATGAACATTGCAATAATAAAATCTAATATGAACTCATAAATTTGTTTTAAACACTCCTGACAAAGGAAGGTACTTCCAAAACCGGTCGATCAATATATTAAATTGAATTAGTTTAAAACAAATTTACATGTTTATATTATAATTATGGCTTGTCACAAAGTAAATGCTTTTTACAAATTCATTTTATTTATCTTTAATGTAATAAAACAAATAAGTAGAACTGTGTCTCCTGCAATGTTTTTTATGCAGCCATTTGCTAATTATATTTGCTATATTCCACTTACTTAACTATGTTTATTTGTAAGGAAGTCGGGTCATACGGAAAATAAATGTTACATCGCTGTTCACATATGACCCAACTCCCTCCCTTTGATCAATGTATACTGCACGGTTTACGGGAACTGTGTTCCCACCAACTGCTTGAAATGTGGAATGACTGAATAAAAACGTCAAAGCAGGACGGCGGTGCGAGAGAGACGGTTCGCCGGACGTGCGCAGAACGAGATAACTGAGTCCGGACACGGCCCCTAGTTCCTATCCATAATTTTGGATAAATTGGGTTTTTGTGCAGAATTATATTTGTGCATGTTTCAAATCTTACAAAAGTCAGAAATAAGGTTTTGCCGGAAGTGTCTTTCCCCCCTTTGCAAGGGATCGACACAGGTAGTGCTTTCTCCCCTCTCAGCCCTCTCCGCAGATCAGGATCAGCTGTCTCCACAGTTCGCCTGTATGCCATACGTCTGGTACAAGAACAAAAGAGAATAAGTGTCTTGATAAACTGCTTTTTTATTATTTATCAATGGGTTCCTCTAAAGAGGTGATTTTTTTAGTACCTTTTGGGGCTTCAATCCAAAGGTGGAATCCAATTTATTTTTTCTGTATAGACTTAGCAGCTGGTCACTACTGATTTTGTTAGCCCTGTATAGAATGCCTAGTTTTTTGAAAGCCAGATTTAGATGGACTTTAATGAAGCTTCGATATTCCGATCTGAGATACGTCCTCCGAGCATCTCAATTGAGTCTCGTTAGGGGGACCATTATTATGTAATATGTGAACTAAATACAATGTTTTTGTTTATTTCAGGAGTAACGGTAAACGCCCTGCACCCTGGAGTTATTAAAACTGAAATTATGAGAAATACGTCTTCATACAGGAAGCTTGTATACGAATTTATCTTCTTCGCTTTTGGAAAGGTAAACATACAATATTTAACATAAAAAAAAACAGGAAAATAGTAATTTTCCTACTACATACATAATGTGCATTCATGTCGCCAGAGATGTCTCTATCTCTCTCTCGAAGACCATAACTAACTAACTAAACAACGTGCCATTTCTCCGCAGGGGCAGACCGCCAAAAATTTGGTCTTGGCACACACTTCTCGTTACATTCACATTCATACATCATCTCATACATTCCCTTCTGTTATTCTGTCATATGATCGTGTCATGTCTTCCGAGGGCGTCCCCGGCTTCTTCTTCCATTCGCATTTGTGTCATATATTCCTCTTACACTAATTTCTTCGTTCATTCGGTCTACGTGCCCAAACCATTAAAGTGTCCCTTTCTTAATCTTACCCATTACGCTTACATCAGCCTTGCACTCTTTGTGAATCTCTTCGTTTTTCACACAATCATACATAGTTTTACCACATATTCGCCTCAAAGATTTCATTTCTACAGCATTCTTCAGTCTGCTTTCATACTTCCTCTACCAGTTACATGCCTCACTGCCATACATCAGGGTTGGTATTAGTACTCCATTGTGGATTGCTAGCTTCGCTGATAATGTAGAATCCAAAGCTAAATCAGGGTGTTTACATAATATATCCGGGAATCTCAAATACCCTTGGCCTTCCTCAAGATTTAGATTGTTACAACCTACGTAACGCTTTGTTATGCCATTCAGGCGAGCATAAAAACTCTCAACAGGGAAGTGGGGAATAAGCCAAATACATGGTTTCTACCCAACAATGAAGTGTAGGTAAAAACTATTAAGAACACAGCAAAGGGGTATAAACAAACAAAAGTTACAGTCTGACATTTAAAAGTAGACAAAAACTTGAGGGCGCTGCGATAGTTTAAAAGGTTTTAAATGGCAACACAAAGATGGCTCATAGGAAAATCAAAGAAAGTTTAAGAAAGCATAATGGTCCAAGTGCATATGTTTTACTTTAACTGAACGGCGTTCAGAAGTTAGTGGTACGTTCCAAAGAGAGATGATTTGAAGAAAATTTTATACTTAAATTTTTTTATTATTTATTTTTTAGCAAAACAGTTACAAACCCCAATACATTTGAAAAACGATAAAACATCTCAATCATATAGTTAGCATTATTTTATAAGATATAGGTAATTAGTTAAAGCCGTAAAAATTTGTTTAAAAAAGTAGGTACCTAATACATATGCGAAAGCATTTGAATGTGAAGACCACAATTCAAAAACAAAGTGACTAGCTTGGTATTGCTATTGTAATGGCATTTTGTAGTTTTAAAATACTAAGTATCTACAATGAATGTCAAGCTATATTAGCGATAATAACGTCACCTCGAGGTACGCATGTAGGCAACGGGATGTTCCACGTGTTCTACAACCGATTGATTGCATCTCCAATAGTGGTGGGCGAAGCGGCTCGGTTTAGTGAGCCGTATCACTAAATCAGCTCTTTGCAGTGTACCGGTTCGATGATCCGGCTCCTTTAAATGACGGTTCGCGTCCTCCCGCACCATGCCCTCTCCCTCGTTCCCTTACTCCTCTTAAAGACCCTCTTACACTATACTTTTTTCGTCCAGTTTTCGTGTGGATTGTCTTTACAGAGAGCTGATTTAGTGATCCGGCTCACTAAACTGAACCGCTTCGCCCGCCACTATTCTCCAAAGTCACACCGTACAAAGAATAAGACTAATTTGTGTTGATGTAATTACAATCTATTTTGTTTTTCAGACTGTGGAGGAAGGGGCCCAGACGCAGATAATGCTGTGTGTATCGAAAGACGTGGAACATGTGACGGGAGAGTACTTTAGCGACTGCAAGAAGGAGGAGCTGTCAGCCATCTCCAAGGACAAGAAGCTCGCAGCCAAGCTGTGGGAACTCAGCGAGATTGCTGTCAAGCTGCAGGATAACGAAATCCATTACAAATAAACTATTATTACACTTCTGTGATGTTGCTATCATAATAATCGCTAGAGACTGTATAAATTCAAATTTAAAATCTTGAAATATGAACAGATAATGAAGTAGAGCGATTAATTTTAGTTCTAGTTTAGTCTTAAAAGAAGATGCAATAATATTGTGTTCCCTAATATAAGACATACTAATAAATGTTTAATAACATTATAAATTTTTACTTTTGCATGCCAAAAATGAAATGACACTCAAAGAAATATTGTATCTAACGAATATTTAAAATAAACTTTTTTTTAATCTTTTTCATTATTATTTTTTGCTGTTAATGTATTATTTGTTATCTATTGACAATAATTTGCTTTGTAATGGTGATATATGCTATCAATTTCGGTGTTGCGAAATTAACCGTTTGGTTAAATTATGGACACTTTGTGATCTGGAGGATTTTGGTTGCCAAGAATGTTCAAAATTGATTTTCATATCCTGACACTCTGGAAACATCTGAATGTAATATTAATCTTATTCATTATTACTAATAATTTTGAAGCTAGCAGTGTCGAGGTTTTACCGAAATTTACAATTATCAATACTTCTGATAAGAAAAAAAAAATGAATAAAAGATAATAAAAAAATTCTTATCTTTGGCTTGCTATTATTCAGTCATGTGTTAACATTATTTTATTGGTTATCTACATTATTTGTATTACATAGTTCAATCGCACAGGTTGTGTGTTGTTTCCTCAGGGTGTTAGCAGGAAGTTGATTTGACCAGCCTAAAGATGTCGGAGTGCTGTTGTTGCACTGTGACAATTGTGGGAGTTATTCTTGGTCTCTTGGGCTTGGTGAAGTTTTATCTTTGGTGGACTTTGGGCATCTTTGAGGGAAAAGAACGACTGGATGGAAAAACTGTCATCGTCACTGGGGCTAGTGCTGGTGAGTAGTAACGTATATCTTTAATGTTCTCAGCTTCATAACACTTACGACTATGTAACGATGTCCTCCCCCCACTTAAAAATTCTCTATATAATCACACTAAGCACTAACCAAAACGAGAAATTAAGGAATAAACTCACAAAACGGACGTGTTGTTATTTTGTACTCCCTAAGATTGCTGAGGCGGAAGTCGGCCGCCTGCCTACACGTTCAAAAAAAGACCTAAAAAAAAGATCCACGAGATCCTCAAACTATCAAATAATACAAAAACCAAAAACAAAGAAATTTTCAATATTTTTCTAAGCTGTACAACTCACTTCCACTCCATTGCGGTATATAGATAAAGTTCCGTACAAAATCAGTTTAAAATATTGTTCCCGTGCGGGAAGTACGGAAGGGGGGGAAGACGCTGTCAATGTCGCTCGAATCATTTTGACCGTGAACAAACTCAACGAACGGAGTTGCAGCATGGCTGACTACAGCGCCGTGACCTGGAGCATTTGCCTTACCAGTGTGCCATCTTCAAATGCTCCTTGAGCTTTTTAATATTAAAAAACCCAATTTATTATGGTAAAACAGACGAAAGGTTACATGTTTTTTCTATCTTTTCCAGAATGACATGTCCAGTCATGTAGGCATTTTGTGGTTATCATTGGAAATCCATACCCGGTGAGCGCTTGTAATCGACTGAAGCCCGTGTTATCTCTATGATGCCAATGGGCCTCATGTTGTTGCCCATATATCGAACACTGATGTTTACTCCATTTGTACACCTCTGTGGTCCGCTCACACTAAAAACTATAACCAATAACCGATTTTATAAAATGTTCGAAAACATTCATTTTGGAAACGAGAAAAACAATTTGAAACGGATTAATTCTGGCTTTCTGTTCACCATATTGAGTAGTTTCTTGGCTCATTTGAGATTTGGACTGTTGAATTTACATTGTATTTTTCCGTATTAAGGTTTCTGGTTTCCAGTGATGGGATCTGATCCTCTTTTCAATTGACCGTGCTAGTAAAGTGTTTTATTGTAGGAGTCGGAATGGAGTCTGCCAGGGACTTTGCCAGAAGGGGGGCTCGTGTGGTGATGACCTGTAGGGACATGTTGAAGGGGGAGAAGGTCAGGCAAGACATCATTAAGGAGACGGGAAATAACAACCTTACTGTAAGTACTCATTTCATCAAAAGTTAATTGTGTTTTAATAATCTTGGCCGCACAGATATATTTCATTGAAATAAATTATATTTAATAAGCTTAAATACAGGGTTATTCAAATTGTTGTACTCAATTTCATACCACCATATTTTCTGAATTAAGTTTGATTCACATCTGCGGGGCGCAGCAAAATTAGTTGTTTACATTATCTATGAACACATTCACGCACGGTGTAATGTGAATAATCCTTTCTGTGCCACGCCTGCCACTGTAGGTGTCTGCACTGCAGTGTGTGTGTGATAGATGTGAATATACCTTTAACATTATTCCACTGTACTATACCTAAGCACAAATGTACATTGCCCATTCCCTGATATTTTTTTATATTAATTACCAATAAGAGTGCCAACTGCTCCCAACCGTCAGGAGCCAGTGAGATTATGGCATCCCCAATTGGGGAATGTTGTGAGGCTGAAGGTATTGGGGAGGGGAAGGAAAAGGGGAAAAGGAAGGTGGGGAAATACCTAGCTATTCAGATCTGGTCACCAAACATGGATAAAAGCCATTTCAAGCAACGTTTCAATTCTGAATGGTGGTCTTTCACCAGGGCGATACTGAGAGTATCTTCCACTCTGGAACGTGCGCAAATATACTATATATTATTTTTGAATGAATTAATTGTGAAACAGTACAAATTAAATAACTAAAATTTACTCGTGTACGCCGGGATTTGAACCCGTGACCTTCGGATTCGTAGTCGAGAGCTTTACCCCTCAACCATGAAGGCCGTCAATATAGCTCGACGATATAGCGTCTTCACACTGTGGGAAACAAATACTTTGATATTGACGTATATAACGTTAATTTGGTGAATATTGTGGACCATATCAAACACTTCTTCCAACCATAGTCATAAACCTTCTTTTTTTTCCATAAAACTGCTTGACCATTGTATTTTTTATTTTTGTTTCTTCTGTTTTTATTTAGTGTATTTTTTATGTATTGGAATTTATTATTTTACTTCTCATATATTATTTCACTATTTATGTAAAAGCCCTCTGGGAGTAAATAAAACCTACATAGCAATTGAAAGAGGAGGTCCGAAAGTTTTGAATCTCATTGCTAGATCGCTCATAATTACCACTAGAATGCTTGCGCCGCCAATCAGCAATTTTGCATCAGTTGTGAGGTAAATGGCTACTATGCAGCACAAAGTTTTCTGTCTTCGTGAATTCTGTAAAACTTAGTCGGCAACTGTAGTACCTTTGGTTTCCATTTTAACATTTAACATCCAACTCGAAAGAGTATTTGTCGTTGGTATCATTAATTTGAGCAAATTGGATGTCTCCGTAAAAGAAAAAGCTTAGGCCGACCGCTTGTATCAGAGGAGAACGTGCGAAATTGAGTCTGTCATTTTGAATAACCTTGTATATGATTTTTTACTTTAGGTAAATTAATTTCCAGCTGAAACGCGTAGATTTCGCAGACCTAGCCAGTGTGCGTAGTTGCGCCAAAGAAATCCTCAAGGAAGAGGCTCGAATCGACATTCTTCTGAACAACGCGGGAGCTGTATCTATTAGAAAAAAGATCACAGACGATGGTCTGCAAATCCTGATGCAGTCCAACCACTTTGGACCTTTCCTTTTCACCAATATTCTACTTGGTGAGTTGAAATCAATTTATTTAACCATTTTCTTAATCACAGGAAGAAAGCCATCCTAAACTACACTAATATTTATATTGAACAGATAATTCCAAGATAGAAATCTCTAAAAACCGGAGAATTTTCAACATTCGTCAGACTGGCTCAATTAATTCAGAATAAACCAATAGATTCAGTAAACAAACGCAATGTAATCCGTCTTCCAGAGGGTAAAAAAAAACATGTTAGTAATCAGATATAAAATAAAACAAATTTCAAGTCATAAATAAAAACAATATTAAAAAGCAGGAGGACCCACTCCTGACATCGATGCTATATATACCATAGATTTAGTTTCATTTGTGCCAGTCTGATGATGCCTGTGATAGGGTGAAACCGGTCCGGTCCTAAATAAATAAGTGGCAAAAAGTTACAAAGGTTTTTTAATAAAAAAATTGTTTTAATTACTGACTTGTTTTTTTCCAAAATGATTATTTTATAAATGGTACCATCTTACCAAATAACGTGTTTATGTATTTATAAAAATTATACGTATATATCATATTATAAGTGCTTTCCCCAGAATAGCTTCATATATTTAGAGAGTGGTAGATACCCTATTGTTCAGTATCGCCCTAGCGCAAGACGACCATTCATAATTAAAACGTTGTTTGAAATGGCTTCAGTCATGTTTGGAGTCAAGTACCACCCTTCCTCCACCCATCTCTGTCTCTTCCCCACTACCTTCAGCCTCACAACAGATCCCCAAATATTGGGTTTGCCATAGTCTCACTTGCTCCAGACAGTCGAGATTAATTGGGACTGCGGTACTCTTTTTACGTTTTACTATATGTTCCATAAAATTAAAAACCGGAATATTTTTCACTATAATGAAATTTTTTTTTTAATTGGGCGCTCGCATGTTACAAAAGAGAAGCGAGAATATTTTAAATGTGTTATTATTCATTTGCCAATTGAATACTTAAGTCTGTTACACAGGTTAATGTAAACTTTTGATTCTAGGAAAAATAAGAAAGTCTACTCCAAGCCGGATCGTCAACGTATCTTCAGCATCCCACAAGTCGGCGAAATTGGACTTGGATCACTTAGACCAGAGCACGGTCAATAGGATGTTAATCTACGCCAACACCAAGCTGGCTAATATCTACTTCACTATTGTGCTGGCTGACAAATTGAGAGGAAAAGGTTTGTAGAGTCTGTCTACTAATCTAGAAATTTAATTAAATTGAAGTAAATTTTTTCGTTTCCACGGCATCACCGATTTTAGAAAAAAAAAATATTTGGATTCAAACGTGATGTTATGATTGACTTCCGAATCTAATAAATTGACTGGACGGGAAAATGACTCGAAAGAAATAAGACTGAAGTGGAATTCTTTCACATGGCATTTTTTTGTTAGTTTTTTTTTGCAACAATTCCACATAAGAGGTCCTGAGTAAAATAATTTCCCTACGCGCCTATATCATCTTTGGGGATGCCGTGCGTAGGGTCTTTTTAAGGAAAAAGTAGAGAGGAATAATAATTGGTAGGAATCTGGGAGTCAGTGTGTCCAGGAGTGACGGACGTATTAATCCATCCCTTGCAATGCGGAGCAAGACGATGGATCGAGAGAGTTTGGTTGGAGAGGTCAAATGATCTCTCGCAACCGGCCTGTCACGCAGTTGATAGGTAGACGCATACAACGCCGAGACCTGGATAAACCTTACCCCCATGAACCCGGGCACCCCTGCTAAGTCACCTATCGTAACAAACCACTCAGGGTGACCTATGGCAGAGGTGTTGGTTATCCAATGAATGGTTCCCGGGGTGGCGGTACCCATAACTTTCACATCCAGGGGTGGCTCGTGACATGTCGGTGTACTAGAAGGCTAAGATTAAAAAAAAAAACATAATTGATATTGTTGTAGCCAAAAAAGATTTTTTTAAATTTATTTTTTATTTTTCTATGAAGATTTTTAAGTTGAACAAATTGAACCCCCTAGCAAAAACATTTAATACAATTTTTTATTTATTATATATAAAAAAAATCATTTTTGGCTACAACATCTATAATGTCGTTTTTTCGATACCAGCACTCGTAGCACAATAAGTAGTCACGAGGCGCCCCTGTTAACATTTAATATATGACTTATTTGATTTGTACATTTCCAAAATACAAAAAGAAACTTTTTCATGCAATTATTTCACGCATTGCAATTATTTGAGTAAGTATTAAAAAATAACAACAAGTTCGAATTTTAAATTTTATCAGAATTGTTGTAGAATCTTTTCCTTTCGGGGAGTACCACTAATTTCCGAACACCGTTTGGATATTGATGTAAAAATATGCATTTTGACCTTACTGCTAAATATATATATATAAATTTATATTTTTTTTATTTTTCCTTTCAATCATCTTGGTGTTGCCGTTTAAACAATCATAGTGCCCTTTTTTTGTCTTCTTTTACTAAAATAATATTGCACTGATTTTTCAAGTTTTAGAAAACAGTATTCGGTTCCTATTCCCACAGTATTGGAATGGTGGATATCACGTGGTACAAGCTTGCTGGCTTTAAGTTCTTGTCTGTGGTGACATGTGAAAGAAAGAAATAATTTTGTTTTTAATTGAAATAAATGTTACTAAAATGCCATCTACATTTTTTACTCCAAATAAGCTAAGGATTTTTTTTTTTTTAACAATTATTCCACGCAGGAGGCCCTTAGGAAAATATTATCCCTTAAGGTCTATGTCATCTTTGGGGATGCTGTTTGGAGGGTCTTTTGGAGGATAGAAAGGAGTGAACCTGGGTCTTGAAGAGACCCGTGTTGTAAGAGGGTGGAAACACGGTGGTGCCGAAGGGATCAATGACGTTAGTTTCTCAGAGTATCTTCCATTGAAATTCTGGTAGAACAAGGACAGCATTCCCACCTGACGTCTGTGCCCCAAAGATTGCAATTCGTTTGTTAAGATAGGGGAATCTATCAAACGGACCGCCCGTTTCTGCACAGAGTCAAGGGTTTTTTTCAGATATTTTGGGACCCCTAACCAGAGGTGGCTGCCAAATTCTATAGTAGGGCGAACTTGCGATTTGTACAGGGTCAGCAGTTGTGTAGTATTAAAGTATCTGCCCTGTACAGTACGCCCAGCTTCTGAGAGGCTAACATTATTCTGGCTTCCATGGAGCACCCATACCTGAGCTGGTCACTTAGGGTTATATCGATCATATCAATTGAAGGCTTGTTGGGAAGATTGCTTCCGTTAAAGGAGACTAGATGCTAGATG
Source organism: Halesus radiatus (assembly GCA_022606495.2). Classification (NCBI taxonomy): domain Eukaryota; kingdom Metazoa; phylum Arthropoda; class Insecta; order Trichoptera; family Limnephilidae; genus Halesus; species Halesus radiatus. The sequence goes on along the minus strand of JAHDVE020009967.1, from coordinate 3,511 downwards.
TTAATACTGGTTAAAGTCTGCAGGGTATGTTCCCTGATACAGCCTGTATAATGTACATTTAAATTTTATTTACTTATTTCAGGAGTGACGGTAAACAGTTTACATCCCGGAGCAGTTAAGACTGAATTTATGAGAAATATTCCTTCATATGTGAAGATTGTTTTAATAACCGTCTTCGGCTTTTTTGCAAAGGTAAACAAAATATTTTATGTGGGTTGTTTCGAGAAACTTGAAGGATTCATCAAAATTTCAAAGTTAGTATTCAAGTTCTGTTATTATCCAAGCACTGTGAAACAACTTGCCCATAATGTAATAATATCAGAACTTGAATGGAACTTCACAGAACATAGAATATTAGCTTTGAAATTTTGACGAAATGCTGAAATTCCCCGAAACAACCCGCCCTTAACATTTTTCCCATCGATCAATTTATTTGTCGAAGTGATGCAACATTTACATTTCTGATGCAATGAAAATGCAAGTAATAAGAATCTATAAGTTTATCATCCTATTTACTGTATAAAATTTGTCAGTTTCAAAGTCTCTGATTTAGGATAGGATATTTCAAACTCCATTACATTATTTGATGACTATCAAATGCTTAACCACCACCATATAATTTTTATCATTTGAATAGCTTCATTTAAATTTTTGTGGATCGATTGCACACATAAGAACTGTCAATGGATGTTTATTTACGATACAGGTTAATTATAATTTTTTCAATGGAATGTTGTCTATTAATCCTTTTGGAAGCTGGGATTTTCAGCCGAGAAATCGCTAAAAACCGGAAGGTTTTCCATGTTTGCTGCGCCGTGCGCCAAACATGGAAAGTCTAATTTCGTAATTACTTTTGCATAATTATGTTTCTATAAATGGTACCGTCTTACCAGATAATGTGTTTATGTATTTATAAAAATTGTATGCTTACATCATAAGTAGTTTCCTCAGAATGGCATCAATTATTTAGAGACATGATTTTTTTTTCTATATGTTACAAAAACAAGAGAAAGAAATATGAAAATACAGAAGTTTTACTATATTTTCCATAAAGTTGAATTTGTCTTTAGAAGAAAAATAAAATAATATGAGGTTTTCCTGTAAATAAGAACAGTAATATGACATGAAAACTGGAAATATTTTTCACGGCGACAGGATATTATTTATTTTTTCAGTTGTCGTGCGTGACAAACGAGAAGTGAGAATATTTCAAACCTAACATTATTCATTTGCAAAATAACATTTATACGAGCATACTTTAAGGCTTCAAATTCCTTCAGAACGTGACCATTTCGAATCGGCACCATAGTGCTTGTTGGTGTCCAACGGAATATTGTGGCTGTTCCATAGTGTGTGTTGACATCCCACAGGTTAACAACATTCCATCATATGAAATGGAAAAAAGTAGAAATGGCAGAGAGAGAAAATTACATACACGTGAATGAAAAATAAAAATAAATCTATGACTCACTTCATGTAAAAGTCCAATCAGGGCGCGTTGATAATCAACCTTTTCTACGCATCAAAAATATGTATTTCTATCACACGCAGGGCTCTTTAAACTATAGAAGCTTTGCGGTGCAGGGGTGAGCCGCCCGCGTACAGGGCATGTATGGTGCGGCGCAGGAGTGCGCTTTCCGCATCTAAAAGGTTAATAAGTAAAGTAATGTAAAAATAAGAAAAAAAATGTACATTATGAAGATAATATCACAGCAAAGCCGGAACAATGTTTTGATAGTCATATTAACTTTTAATGCGCTGAAATTATCCATCAGATAGACAAAATTATATATGTTGAACGCCTATCCGGTCGACAATGTCGAAATATACATGTTTTTGTGGGATTTTGTACCTTAAATGTTCACAGTGGTGTGGCATGTAAATAGCCACATCGAATTAATGGGCTTTATACCCTGATAAAAAACAACAAATTAAGAATGAAGATTGTCGCAACTGCAATAAATGGGTCAAATACAATGAAACTACCACTAACCTGAATCAGTGATCTCATCTGCCAGTCCAGAAGGTCCACTTCTCGAGGTTTGGTAGATTTTCTATTATAAGAGTTCACAGCACAGATAATATTTGAGAGAACAAACTCTTCTTTCCATTACTTGGAGTACAATACTAAATCTAGTTTGCCCAATTTTATGCTGACCGCCGATCTTTCGCACCTATGTAATAAAGGGCACGTCACTGCCCTCTATTGTGCATTCAGAGGACACTAACTCGATTAGGGCAAATTGCAATGCACAGAGCCAGACATATTACATCTCTTACCAGAGAGAGAATATGTAATGAAATATTGTTAATAAAAAAGATATCGATATTATTCTAAAAATATTAAATATGAATCTAATCTACATAAATAAATAATATGGTGCTCAACCACATTGTTACTGATTCGTAGTGTACGAGTATATTGTGATTTACAGTAATTCTAAACATAGTTACTGATTCGTAGTGTACGAGTATATTGTGATTTACAGTAATTCTAAACATAGTTACTGATTCGTAGTGTACGAGTATATTGTGATTTACAGTTCTAATTCTTAACATATTTCTTAGCTATTTTTTAAACTTTTTTTGTAGAATAATCCATAACGAAATAATAAATTTCTTAACTTCACTCGCGTGAAGTTATTGGTGAAAGAGAGAAATTTTTAAAGCCGTAGTACTGTATTTATTTACAGCAAAGCCTCATATAAGTTATCGTGAAGAAGAGTTACAGTAATACAGTACAATTTCGAGAATATTTTCAGATTTCTTTATTATATCATGCATATTTTTTTTATAACACGCAAGAGAAAAAATTATTTCTCTGAAAATAAGTAGCTATTCTGAGGAAATTATTTATGGTAGATATGTATAATTTTTACAAATATAAAAACACATTATATGGTAAGACAGACAATTTATAAGAAAATCATTTTGCAAATAACAATTAAGTTATTAAGAAAATAGACTCAGCCGGTGCACGGCGGGCCGCGCGCAAATTTACATTCGGCACACTACAGAATTATTAGACCACTCGAGCTCTGCATTAGGTTAATAGAAAGTATTTTTAAGTTTTGTTTGAGTACCAACTGAAAAAAATTATTCAAACTTGTTATGATATGAACTGGCCATCTCTGAATTATCAGAAGGGTTATGTTGTGTTTATTGCCCTTCATAATGTGATATTGGTGTAGAGAAAAGTATTGCATCGAACCAATCTGATTATTAAATAAAATTTTCTCTTACGTCAAAGTTACAGAAGACTTTCTTCATCTTAGTAACAATTCTTATGGCCATTTCAATGTAAACCTTTAGAGTTGTATGTGCTGAAAAAATGTTTATGTTTTTTAGACTGTTGAGGAAGGAGCCCAGACGCAGATAATGCTGTGCGTATCGAAAGACGTAGAACACGTGACGGGAGAGTACTTCAGCGACTGCAAGAAGGAAGAGTTGTCAGCCATCTCCAAGGACAAGAAGCGCGCAGCCAAGCTGTGGGAACTCAGCGAGATTGCCG